>NDXB01016898.1:0-11355 GCA_002631895.1 Agapornis roseicollis
TAACAAAGATAAATAAATGTTAATTAAGATCAATAACTCATCCAGACAAGTTTGACAATATTTTGTGAATGGAAAAGTCAAAGTACAGAAAGCTTAGATGACTTACCCAAGGTCATATTACAAACAAACAAGAGGATCAAGGTGGAAAAAAGGACTTATTTTAACCATGAAGTCATTTTCAATTCCAAGCTATAAGCTTGAAAAATTATCTGTATTTCTATGAATATTTTGACATTTTAATTAAAATAAGCAAAAAAGATTTCATTATTATTTAACTCACTAAATGGTTGCAGGGGGAAACTAAAGTATATCAAATTGCAAAATGACATTTTCAAAATGTTGCATAATACTTTGCGAAAATATAGGATATGTCCTATGATGGGGACATATCCTATGAGGAGACTAAGAAGCTAATACCACAATTAAAACTTAAACCACAGGTTAAAACTTAAACAGGGGAGGTTTAGATTGGATATAAGGAAGAAATTCTTTGCTGTTAGGGTGGTGAGGCACTGGAATGGGTTGCCCAAGGAAGTTGTGAGTGCTCCATCCCTGGCAGTGTTCAAGGCCTGGTTGAATTAAGGCCTGCATGGCACAGTTTAGCGTGAGGTGTCCCTGCCTATGGCAGGGGGATTGGAACTAGATGATTTTAAAGTCATTTCCAACCGCAAATATTCTATGATTCTATGATTTATGTTCCAGCATCATCTTCATCATCACATCACATATGCAGCCTGTATGCTATAAATGTTTATGTGCCTTCTGGTAGACAGGTTTGAAGCAACTCAAACATCCATATTAGTACACAAAACTAGGACCTATACCTCAAACTAGGAAAGGGAGGTATTTAGATTAGATATTTTCTGTAAGCTACATGCTGAGGTCTGCAGTCTCAAGCAAAAGTCATAAAGGAAACATAAAGGAAACATTCTACAAAAAAGAAGACAAAATGAGAGTGAGAGAGTGATTTATTTGCCTACATATGGCCACTTGAGGCATGGTGGGATGTTTCATTTGGTCTCCAGCTGCAAGTCTAATGAAGTGAAACTGTCCCTTTGGTCCACTGCTGTATTTGCCAGCCTTGTGTAGCTATTCTAGGTACTGCAGACCATCTCATAATAGAATCATAGAATCATGGAATGCTCAGGGTTGGAAAGGACCTTAAGATCATCAAGTTCCAACCCCCCTGCCATAAGCAGGGACACCTCACACTAAACCACGTCACCCAAGACTTCGTCTAACCTAACCTTGAATACTGCCAGGGATGCAGCACTCACAACTTCCTTGGGCAACCCATTCCTGTGCCCCACCACCCTTGCAGGAAAGAATTTCTTCCTTATATCCAGTCTAAACCTCCCCTGTTTAAGTTTGAACCCGTTACCCCTTGTCCTGTCACTACAGTCCCTAATGAAGAGTCCCTCCCCAAAATCCCTATGGGCCCCCTTCAGATACTGGAAGGCTGCTATGAGGGCTCCACACAGCCTTCCCTTCCTCAGGCTGAATAGCCCCAACTTTCTCAGCCTGTCTTCATATGGGAGATGCTCCAGTCCCCTGATCATCCTCGTGGCCCTCCTCTGGACTTTTTCCAACAGCTCCATGTTCCTCTTATGTTAAGGACACCAGAACTGCACACAATACTCCAAGTGAGGTCTCACAAGAGCAGAGTAGAGGGGCAAGATCACCTCCTTCAACCTGCTGGTCACGCTCCTTTTTATGTAGCCCAGGATACGGCTTGCTTTCTGGGCTGTGAGCGCACACTGAAGCCGGCTCATGTTCATTTGTTTGTCAACAGGAAGAAAAACATAAATACAAAACCAAAAAAATAGAGCTACATACTTTTATTTAGGGAGTCCCACCTGATGCATCCAGGTTTACTCTTCTCACATAAATATAGTAAATGTAGGTCCAAGTACCCTTAACCTTTGTCTCCAGGCTAAGGGGTCTTTTCTGTTTCAGAAGCCCTTCTTTGTATACATTGCTATTACAACCATGTTGAGTCACATTTTCCCACAACTCAGGGTGTCATTCAGCAACTNGTTTAGTGTGAGGTGTCGCTGCTTATGGCAGGGGGGTTGGAACTAGATGATCTTAAGGTCCTTTCCAACCCTGAGCATTCCATGATTCTATGATTCTATACATATGTATATGATATAGCTTAAGATAAAACAGGGTTTATTAATAACTAAGTCACTGTATTATCAAAGGTATAAGATAAACATACTAACTTTCTAAACCAAAGGGTTGTCAGATTTTATTTCTGCATACATTTTTACAATTTCACAGGAAAAAGGAATGTAAGAGCACCTGAGCTCTGAAGTATTTCTTGTTTCTTTTGAATAAAATAATGAATGGGTTTGGTTTTTTTTTTGTGAAATAGCAGATGTATACTTAAGTCTTTTTGAAGCAGTTTAACTAAAATTTCACCAATTACATCATATATGACTCTTTATTGCTCTACAGAGCCAAATGCTCTATTTAGTAGAAACTGAAAATGCTAATATGTTCAATTAAATTTTATTTAGCAGTAAAAAATCATTAGTCCATAGAAGGAAATCAAATGTTCATTGCTAAAAGCATATCTCTTCATTTATATTTAATTTTAATGTTTATGCTTTTATTTGCACATCATATGTGAGAACAAGGATTAATGACTCAAATGGATATAGAGCTCTTCAGTACAGTATTTCTATCAATCAGGGAAAAAAGTGAAATTCATCAAGTTAATGCTGTAGAGATGAAGAATCATAACAATTACAATCTTACCATTAAAATGTTATTAGTTCAAGTCACTGAAAACTATTTTTTGAAGTCACCGAAAACTTCCCTGGAAAACTTGGTCATTTCCAAGTAGCTCATTAACATCACTTGCTTTATCCAGAATGTATCTTAGTTGTTTTTCTGCTTACTTCTGTCTGTCCAGATATTCTTCTTTCTGTACCCAAATTTATCCTTAGTGATTGACAGAAAGTTCTCTTCCTGCTAAACAATAATACAACTTAATATACAACATGATGAGTCCTGCTACAAGAATTAGAACTAGAACTGACCCTTCGTGGCACTTAAAGAAAAGGAAATATTTCTTCAAATGTGATGAAACAAGCTCAGCATGAACAAACTAGCATGCTAATTTTTCAAGGATCACTTCTAGAGCCCTGCTGTAACAAATTGTCAAAAGTTAATGGGTAGGAGAGAGAAGCCAGAAACCTAGCTGAAAACTTTAGAATGTATTTCTCTCATAGTGACCTTCAGGAATATATAATGGAGGAATAAGCAACCTGGTTTCATTCCTGTATCTTTGGACTTTCTCTGTTCCCTTCTTTTTAAGGTAAGTGCTACTAAGTCTATCTTCCTACAAATCCTAGGCTATGGTCTTGTTTTAATATGCGTTATCTGCAATAAAACAAGTAAGTTTTATTTAGCTTGTAAACCCACTACAATTAGGATTTCCTCGACCAGTAGTATAAAAATTCTCATTTAAGGTCTTTTTTTTTGTATGTGTAAACTTCATCTGTATTGCAAATGTTTCACTATCTCAGACTGTATTTTGATAAAAACTGTTTTTTGAGCAATATGCTGTGAAAAAAACCTCCATTTATCCATCTCCTCTGGAATATTTTATTGCCATGGAGGAAGAATGCTAAGTTTAAAAGGCAGAGTTGATTTTTTTCTTTTTTTTTTGTTATTGTCTGTTGTCCAGCAGAAGGTTACATGATCCATCTTTATTCCATTACTTAACATTTTGTATGCTCAGCAAAATCATCTTGAGATCAAGTTACAAGATTAATACAGAGTAGTCACTTTTTTTTTTACCTTTAAGAAACTTTGGTGACTGTGATTTAAAACAAGCTCATTCATGAAAGCCAGAGAGGGACATAAGACAAGGGGTAATGGGTTCAAACAGGGGAAGTTCAGTTTAGATATAAGGAAGACATTCTTTACTGTGAGAGTGGTGAGACACTGGAACAGGTTTCCCAAAGAAGTGGCAAATGCTCCATCCCTGGCAGTGTTCAAGGCCAAGTTAGACAGAGCCTTGGGCAACATGTGAGGTGTCCCTGCCCATGGCAGGCGGGTTGGAACTTGATGATCTAAGATCCTTTCGAACCCTAAATATTCTATGATTCTACACGACAGTGTAATGAAATGGGTGGAGACCAAACCCATGAAGCCACCTTTATTGTGCATCATCAGCCAGGTGGTTATCATAGAATCATAGTATAGTTAGGGTTGGAAAGGACCTTAAGATCATCTAGTTCCAACCCACTGCCATGGCAGGGACACCTCCCACTAAAACTCCCAGATTGTACCACTGGGTGTTTTCACCCTCTAACTTCAATACACAGACAGTTAAAAATTAAAATAATGATAGAATCATAGAATTAACTAGGCTGGAAAAAACTTCTAAGATTGTCCTGGGTTCAGCTGTAGCAGTTATTTTTCTTCTTAGTAGCTGGTGCAGTGCTGTGTTTTGGCTTTAATCTGGGAGCAATGCTGAAAACACATGGATGTTTTCAGATATTGCTTAGTAACGTTTACTCCAATCAAGAACTTATCAGTCTCATGCTCTGCCAGTGAGGAGGGGCACAAGAAACCAGGAGGAAGCAGAGACAGGACACCTGACCCAAACTAGTCAAAGAGATATTCTATACCATAGCACGTCATGCCCAGTATATAAAATGGGAGGAGTTAGCTGGAAGGCGCAGATCGCTGGTCAGATCAGGCTGGGTATTGGCCAGCGAGTGGTGAGAAATTATGTTGTGCATCACTTGGGTTTATTGTTTCTGTTTTAACCTTCCCCTTTTTAGTTTCATATTCTCTCCCCTTCTTATTTCCCTTATCATTATTATTATTAGTGGTGGTGGTAGTAGTAGTTTTGTATTAAACATTAGTTTCTGGACTGTTTTTATCTCATCAGGAGGATTTACATTCTTTCAATTCTCCTCCCCAGCCCTTTGAGAGCAGGGGGGAAGAACTGAGGAGTGAGGGAGCAGGTGCATGGTTCTGAGTTACCAGCTGGGCTTAAACCACAAGAAAGATCTAAAAGAAGGAAACAATTTATTGTTTCAGGTAATTTGGAGAAAGCCCAAATGTTTAAAGCGCATGAAAAAAAAAAAAAAAAAAAAAAAGNAGTGAGGGAGCAGGTGCATGGTTCTGAGTTACCAGCTGGGCTTAAACCACAAGAAAGATCTAAAAGAAGGAAACAATTTATTGTTTCAGGTAATTTGGAGAAAGCCCAAATGTTTAAAGCGCATGAAAAAAAAAAAAAAAATGGATCCATGTAAACTCTTTAACTGCATGAGAGTTAATGCCTTTCTTAACAACTTTTAGCAATGCTAGGTTCAGACAATGAACTTTCCTCTTGTCTCTACTTTATTACAGTACATTATTTAGTAAAAGTTTTGCTGTATCTAATTGTCTTGCCTGTGGAAACTGGAGCTTCAACCAAAAAGAAATCTCATTACTTTATATGTGATCATCTTTCCAGACAGATGGTACCCACTAAATACCCAGAAACATCACTGAGATGACTACATTACAAAAATCCAGGAAAGATTAATATGTAATGCATGCCAAATGATACACACCTAGATCATAAATCACAGAATCAGGCTTCAAGATAAAAATAAAATGAAAATATGTATGCCTATTAACTTAGGTGGAGGGGCTAATGAGAGATAGGAAAAAAAATTCTCAGTGTTTCTTAACTGAAAAATGGTACAGGTTATTCAGTCATAGAAAACAATGCTTCCATCACAAAAATTGTTATTGAAACTGTCATTGGTCTGATTGCCACAAGATCCAAACCAAGACTTTCTCTACTTTATCTGAAACCCTACAATGGAATTATCTTTTCAAGGTATAAATTCTGTGGTGTAAATAGCTTAGTAATATAGTTTGTTTTCAAAGGTCAATTGCAAAGAATTAAAGGGTTTAATTGTGCCTATGGAGTCATAATTCGTATGGACCAAGTGGCACTTTCTTTTGAAAGGCAAATGTCTTTCATTAAAGAGTAAAGAAGGTATTTGCAACCCTAAAAACATTCTTGTCAATAAGAAATATTTTATATTTGCTATTAATTGTCAAGATAACACCGCTGTGCACTAAGCAGAGCAGTAAAGATTACTGAAAGCAGATTTATTAGCAATTCATAGATTATTTTAAAGTATTTTTTGCTCTTTAGAAGTTTTTTCTGTTATCACAACAATTTGTTCAACCAAAACCATATCAAAACAATCTGCTTTTCCCATTTCTTCCACTTCCTCACAGAAGGAACACTAATTAGAAAGACAGAATTTTCAAGGATCATTATACATGCTCACTGTGAAGTGCTAAAGAAAGTTAGTATTAAAGTGTGTCTGTGGCTTTTGTTAAGATGAATTTACCTGCAGATTGAGACCCCATGGTGACTGAGGTTTTCCCACAAAATATCCTGTCCTCCAAAGAAAAACAAAACAAAATAAACAGAAGTGGAGAGAAATGGACACATCTCTTTGAAAGGAAATAGACTGTTTCATCCTGAAAGGAAAGCAATTTTATTTTCTTTTGTTCAAGAAGCATCTAATACAAAGCAACATAGAAAGAAACAAGACATTCTTTGGTTTGAATTGTCAGTACAGTAGTAAAAACATACGACGGAAGCGCACAAGGTTTTCCCAGAAAGAGCACTGCATTTAAAAAAAAAAAATTCCAACAAAAAAACCCCTCAACTTCCTCTCCTCTCTCTAAGCTTCCATAGCTGGGAAGAAGGATGGCTTTCAGGCAGACAATTCTTTTCTTGGGTTGGGGACAAAGGCAACAAAAGCCTTAGAATAGAGTTGGTTTAAGCTTAGCTTGATTGTCTTAAATAAATTAAATAATTATTAAATAAATTAAAATAATTATTAAATTAATAAATAAAATTAAATTAATTAGACAGCTTGAGAGAAAGAAGTGATTTGAACTTAGGAAAAAGAGAGAAGGAGGGGAGGAAGAGGAGGGTGCTATTAACCCTGGAATGACAGAGAGAGAAATAGGTACCTGCTGCTTATTAGATATAGTAAAATTTGCTTTAGGTGTAGTACCATAAAAGTTGAAATGTGCTAACAAATTCCATTCCCTAATGAGTTTATTTAAGTAGTGTCCACTAATGTGAAAAATAATTATTAAAAAATAAAACTATAAATTTTTGTTCCTAGATTTTTATTTTTAAGACCATAGAGAGGTCTCTGTTTTATGCCAGCTATACTTGTATCTCTTGTACCAGTGATTATCTTTCTGACAAGTCTTGCTTCACTTTGTTGTGGTTTAAACCCAGTTTCTACTCCCTCCCCCTTTTTCTTTCCTCCCCCTCTCCTTCTTCCCCGCTCCCAGAGGGATGGGGAGGAGAATTGAAGGAATGCAACTCCCATGGGTTGAGATAAGAACAGTTTAGTAACTAAGATATAACACAAATCACTCCTGCTGCCACCAATAATAATAACGATAAGGAAATAACAAGGGAAGAGGGTACGATACCACCTGCCGAAAATGAGCCCAACTGGGAAGTGAAGTGTCCTTCCAGGTAACTCCCCATTACCTCCCTGGGCATGATGTGCTGTGGTATGGGATACATCTTTGGCTAGCTTGGGTCAGGTGTCCTGTCCCTGNGGCAAAAACGAGTCCAACTGGGAAGGGGAAGTGTCCTTCCAGGTAACTCCCCATTACCTCCCTGGGCATGATGTGCTGTGGTATGGGATACATCTTTGGCTAGCTTGGGTCAGGTGTCCTGTCCCTGCTTCCCCCCGGCCTTCTCTTCTCCCTGACAGAGCATGAGACTCAGAAAGTCCTTGATCAGAATAAACATTGCTTAGCAACAACTAAAAAAACCACTGGTGTTATCAGCTATGTTCCAGGGAGAATCAAAACATAAAAACCAATTTTCACTACATATCAAGGACCTTCAATTATGTCTTTTAAAGTGACTGTGCCAATATTGATTCCAGGGGAAAGGAAGGAACCATGTAAGGAAATAAAATATTATGCAGACACTGTACAGGTTCAGACACAGAGATAGCCCGGGAAACACAGGCAATTTTTTTATTATTATTTTTGCATTGATCACATTTAATGTTGCCAGTTCTGATAACTGGATGAGATACAAATCACCATCACCAGTTCAGGTGAGGGCTTCAGTGATTACACTTAGGAGCAAATAACATTCAGCCTAAACTTCTGGCAGACATGCTTTTAGTTGATCAGGTGAATGAAATTACCAGAGGGTGTATAACATAAATTGGCAAACTGCTGAGAAAAACATGAGCAATGTCTCCCAGAAGCTCCATTCCAAGTTTTAAGAACAAGGTCTAAGAACCATAAATACAGAAGAAGTTACTGGAAAAAACCCCAAGATTTATTTCTTAGTCATACTATAAAAATCTGGAAAGTCATCAGGGAACTAAACCTGGGATCTTTCATCTCTCAATTAAATTATCATATAATAGACTGGGGGAATGCATCTGTCAAAGTGACAGTTTGCATATGGTCTCTGAATTATACAGTTGTTCCATACAGTACTTAATTTTTTGTTTTTCATTTTAAGCCCTCAGTCAGTGCCAAAAATTCATTGAAACTTGGTCATATTTTAATTTAGACAAAAAGACTATGAACTTGTCAGAATTCAAAACATCCCATAGTGATGTTTCATTGTGTATGGGTTGGTTAATCAAGCAAATTTCATGATTACATTGATACTATTAATGTAACAGGAAAACACAGATGAGTAACTGAGTATCAGCTACCACCAGAAAGGGTGATTTTTAATTAATTCACTTATAGTGCAGGTAGGGTAGGCTCTGCCTTATATATATGAAGCCTGGAGAGAACAAACACGCAAGCAAAGTCTCCCACTTTCTGGAGTCCATAAAGTTCCATGACACTCATGGAATGAATTTGAATATGGAAATAATTTTTTTCTACCTAACTTGATTCTAACATAGTTGCTTTGTAAAATTAAAGCTAGGACTATTAAAACCAATACTTCTGAATGTAAAAGGAAAAAATATTTCTAAATCCTACAAGAAATATTCTGTTATTAGTGGTTATTTTACTCCTTCTTATTTTAAAATGGTTCAGATCAAATTAGTTCTATTTAATAGCTTCAGAAAATCTGACATAAAGACACATAAACAAAGGTAAAACTCTTATTGAAAGTATGATATAAGATGGCAATGGTTTATATTAAAGTCACTTCATATATTTGGTTTCTTTAAGCTGTGGCAGAACATTCAAGGCATTCTCTGCCATAAGCAGCCATCTGTCACATCACTGCCCTTCATATTTTTTTCATTTCTGTGTAATAGCATGCACTGGCTGAACATATGGCCTAGAAGTTGACACATGTTCCTCCTGGCTCTTATAAACCCTTCAGAGGTGTTTGCTGGTGGAAACCACTACACTTCTCATTAACAGAGTGAGAAAACTACTTCCTTCAAGCAATCAGCTGTTAGCTCCAGAAACCACTGCAGGACACTCCACTTCTATCTCCTTCATCATTCTCTGTAACCCAGACTGCTGGAGAAAGCATAGCACATACACTGGTTGATGTGACTGGTCTTAATCTTCTCCCAGAGTAGGACAAATGTAGTTTTTCTTTTCAGTAAGTAAAACTATTAAATATTAGGGCCCTACTGAATGGGATGAATCCAGAAAGGAGCTAGAAAATGTCATTGAAGTTTTTTAGTGTTTCACTATGTGCCTTAAGATAGTTACAGATACAGGAGTTGTTTATTGTCTGTTACAAGCGATGTTTATTGTCTGAGCGAATCACTCGAGATTCTTCCCTGTGCTCCAGTTTTGTAGGCTGCTAAGGGTCTTTCAGCACACTAATGAGATTTGCCTTATCTTCTCCAATGCTATGAAGTTCAAGACAGGTTAAACAAGCCAGAGCTCTGTTCTCAGGTTGCCAGGAGCAAGTACATTTGTTGTCTGAATAGGGCTTAGTAGTCCCTGATCATATCTGCTTACAGGGAACATAACTTCCCACATCTAAAATCATTTTACCAAAATAGTGGACCAGCTTGTAACACTAATTAACCTTTTTGACCTGTATGCTCACACAAGGCAATTAGAAGAAAAAGTCAGTTGTTGATTCCCTTTGATTTATTTGATGCATTCTGCTGCTTTGACAGAGAATGTGTAAAGTCCCTAGATGCAGAAGTCAGCTTCCAGAGAAAAACAAACCTTACATTCCAAGGTTTTCTCTCAGTACAGTCACTTTACTTGTGCTTTTTCTTAGGGCCACATTGTACTGTTGACAGAATATGTCCTTCATCCTCTCTCTTAAAGCTGTTTCTAAGTTGTTTTGGGTTTATTTTTGGTTTTGTTTTTAAGCTTCTTCTATTCTCACATGCCCAAAGCAGAAAAAAAACAGAATACTCCTTCTAGAGATGTCTGTATTAAACTTTGTATTCAATCATGACTGAACATGCATCTTGATTTTTTATTTGGAGGTTTATACTGTCTTCTAGAACAGCAGTCTTCTAGAATTTAAACATGCTTAAACCCTTCCCCATGTGTGGCCTTCCCCATGCCATCTCCTCACTTTTAAGCATAGTTAATCAATGAATAATAGCAAAAAGAGAGAAATATTTAGACAAAATGACAGTATTTTTTTAGAATGTGATTTTCCAAGTTGTTTGCAGGGCACACAATATTTCTTAAACCCTTTCACTCATGACAACCCCTAAGCCCAACAGAGTTACTTCGTAGGCTCCAAACAGAATAAGGTAATTATATGGCTGTAAGAAAATTTATTCTGCTTTCCTACTGCTGTCTTGCAATTTTCCTGCTGGTCTTATTTTCTTTACATTGATCTCCCAGAAAGTAGCAGATACAGTTTAAGCTATTCCTGTTAATATTGATGACGAGGAAAACTGTTTTCCCTTGTAAGTCAGTTGATTGCTTTGCCTGTAGGAGAAAGAGCAGCAAATGGATGGAGGTACATACAGTTGTGAATGGGTCTTCTTTCTGCACATGGTGCTGTGATATGAAGTCAACAGAAAATTGTTTCAGGAACCAGTTTTTCTGAATGCCTGGTTGAGAGTGCAGGTGTGGTGAAGATACAGTGCTGGGGAGAGGTATTGTTATTTTAGTTTCTTTTTTCCAGTTCAGGAGTTCTGCAAGATTAGGAAGCTCATTTCCTTCTTACCAGCTGCTTCATTTCTAGGAAAGACGAGCAAAGGAGAACTGCATTAGGTATCTTAAAATACATGTTTTCTAAAAATTGATTCCTCTCCTGGCATACTTAGGAAAAAAAAAAAAAAAAAAAAAAAAAAAAAAAAAAATAAAAAAAAAAAAAAAAAAAAAAAAAAAAAAAAAAAAAAAAAAAAAAAAAAAAAAAAA
>NDXB01016899.1:0-100868 GCA_002631895.1 Agapornis roseicollis
GGCAGGAAGGAGGGGTTGAGTGGGTGAACGTGCTGCCTGGCTGGGTTCAAACTACAACAACATCCCAACATGATGGTTTTCAGCATATTAGAAAGTCAGTAAGGCAAGGATGTCTAAGTAGATTAACTGCTTTTCCACCTCTGCCAAAGCCACCCGTACTCTGATTTTGACAAATAACACAGCTAGACTGAAGCTGCTGCTACCATGATTCTTAACTGGTATTCCTGCAAAGCACCCAGTCAGATAATAGATAGACAGTGGTTTTAGCATTTAATATCACATGTACACTAAAGCTATTCCTGAGAAGGCCAGCAGCAAGGTACAGTTGGTCTAGTACCATGGGGAACATGAAAAGTGATTCTCAGAAAAATCCTGTTCTCTACCAACCCTCTGCTGTTCCCAACTGGACGCATACTCCCCTCTCCTAAAGTTGTCGTTTAGATCAAAACTCTATTTTGAAAAGGCAACTTCTTGTTTCACACAGGCTTAAGCATCTAAAAAACTTAATCTAAACTAGGTTATGGTAAAGAATGAAGATAGGCCAGAGGGCTACCTTCTTCATGTCAGAAATCTATTTCAGCTTTGCATGGTTTCTGAAGTATGTTTCTGCATGGGACAAGAAAGCATGGGTTAAAAGGACCCCTAAGCCATTTCACCTTGTTGCAGTTTCCTGACAGTGCAATATGATGTTATACTGGGGAGAAAGAGGTCTCTGTAAGGCTGGAGGGTATCCTGGAAGCCTGCCCAGGCATCCCCAGAGCCTTCTATCCCCATCCAGGAAAGAGCTGTCCCAGGCAGGGCAAGGCCACGCTGCATCCCCAGCAGGGGATGGGTCCCAGGTCCCTACCTCTGGCTTTGCCCTGGTTTCAAGGAACGAGGCATTTTCTCACTGAAGCAGGAGGGCAGCGGCGGCGCGGGTGGGATGGGCACGATGGGGCTGCGGAAACCAAGAGCCACCGGTGAGTGACAGGGGACAAACGATCCAGCCCCCCTCAGGGCAGGGTCCTGAACCCATGGGCTCTCACCCCACGGCATCCCCCTGCCAGCTGCCCTCAGGGAGGGGTCCCCATCCCCCCATTCATGGGCAGAGCATTGGAGGGCTCTCAGCAGGGTCAAACCCCCCAGACAGACCCCAGGAGCCCTGTGCCTGTCAGGCAGAGCTCTCAGCATCCATCTCCCCTGTCCCAACCATGCAGCTCCCGATGCTCCAGGGATGGGTGCTACTTACGAGCCAGGCACCCTCATGCTGAGCTGCCAGTCACAGGACAGGCACCGGAATTCCACACTGGAAGGCTGCCTGGGCAGGGAAGGAAAGGTCTGGGTGAGCTGGGAAACATTGGGTTCAACCCAGTTTATACCTTAGCACCCAAGCAAGGTCCCAACCCACTGGCTGCTTACACAAGAAAGGTGGGAGGATGAGGGAGAGCAGTTGGAGGTTGACTCCAAAACCCACCAACATCAGTGGGAACTACTGCCATGGGCACCCAGAGCAGCTTAGGAACCAGGGGTGCTGGCAAGGACAAAGTGGCAACAGGGCAAATGCTGTCCCTGAAGCCATCACCGTCCCTGAAGCCATCATTGCCCCCATCACACTCACATCTTGATGCCAGCTGCACTGTCAGCCTCTCTTGGCGGAACCTTCTCCTTGACCTGCTCCAGGCTTCTCTTCCACTGCTCCTCCAGCTGCTGCCGGAAAGGCCCCAGCTCCTTGCAGTCCAGATGCAGGCCAGGGATGAATCACTCATCTTCCTCAGGCAACCCATTCCAGTGCCTCACCACCCTCACAGTAAAGAACTTCCTCCTTATATCCAGTCTGAACTTCCCCTGTTTAAGTTTTAACCCATTACCCCTTGTCCTATCATTTCAGTCCCTTATGAAGAGTTCCTCTCTAGCATCCTCATAGGCCCCCTTCAGATACTGGAAGATGCTATGAGATCTCCATGCAGCCTTCTCTTCTCCAGGCTGAACAGCCCCAACTTTCTCAGCCTGTCTTCATATGGGAGGTGCTCCAGTCCCCTGATCATCCTCGTGGCCTCCTCTGGACTTGTTCCAATAGTTCCATGTCCTTNCAGCCTGTCATGGGAGGTGCTCCAGTCCCCTGATCATCCTCGTGGCCTCCTCTGGACTTGTTCCAATAGTTCCATGTCCTTTCCAAGTCCTTCTCCAGGGCTGCTCTCTATCTCTGCTCTGCCCAACCTGTAGCTGTGCCTGGGATTGCTCCCACCCACCTGTAGGACCTTGCACTTGGCAGGGTTAAACTCCATGAGGTTGGCATCAGCCCAGCTCACAAGCGTGTCAAGGTCCCTCTGGATGCCATTCCTCCCCTCCAGCGGATCCACCCAACCGCACAGCTTGGTGTCATTGGCAAACTTGCTGAGGGCGCACTCAATCCCACTGTCCATGTCAGCCACAAAGATGTTGAACAAGACCGGCCCCAACCCCAATCCCTGAGGGACACCACTCGTCACTGACCTCCAGCTGGACACTGAGCCATTGACCACAACTCTTTGCGTGCAGCCATCCAACCAGTCATTTATCCAGAGTGCTCCACCTATCAAATTGATGTCTCTCCAATGTAGAGACAAGGATGTCGTGTGGGACAGTGTTGAACACTTTGCACAAGTCCAGGTAGATGACATCAACTGCTCTACCCCGTCCATCAGTTCCATAGCCCCACCATAGAAGGGCACCAAATTGGTCAGGCAGGATTTCTCCTTAGTGAAGCCATGCTGGCTGTCACCAAGCACCTTGTTGTTTTTCATGTGCCTTAGCATGCCTTCGAGGAGAATCTGCTACAAGATGTTGCAGATCNTTCCATAGCCCCACCATAGAAGGGCACCAAATTGGTCAGGCAGGATTTCTCCTTAGTGAAGCCATGCTGGCTGTCACCAAGCACCTTGTTGTTTTTCATGTGCCTTAGCATGCCTTCGAGGAGAATCTGCTACAAGATGTTGCCAGGCACAGAGGTGAGACTGACTGCTCTGTAATTCCCCGGTTCATCCATTTTCCCCTTCTTGAAAGTCGGGGTTATATTTCCCTTTTTCCAGTTGTTGGGAGCTTCACCTGACTGCCATGAGGTTGTCATGAGATCAAGAGGTCTCTGGAAGGGTGGAGGGTAACCTTCATCAGGAGCAACAAGCCTTCAGAACATGGTGTTCTTATCCTTCTGATCCAGACCTGTATATAATCCACTGTACCTGAGACTTGTCTCTGACATAAGGGAAAGACATGTACACCCTTGGTCCTGGTGTGTGGGCATCTCCACACTTCCCAGAATGTAAGAGCTGGGCCTCCCACTAATGTGGCAGTATACACACATCCACAGGAGCACAAGATCACTGTGCAGAATTGTAAGAAATGTTGGGAATTCATAGCAGATCCAGGCAGTACCTCTATCAAAGACATGATCTTCAAAATTTCTTGAAATGGTGCGTTATGGTGCACCATATTTTAGGTGCTCCTTACGTGCCTCATTCTTCTGTCAGAGAAAGCAAGATATTGCCATGGGTAACTGAAGGGCAATAGATCACATACTATTGGGCGTTTGCTTACTCTGCCTCCTGGAGGAAGACCCAGAACCTGAAGAAACATTCAGCAACTCCCTTCTACTTTAAGTTAAAAGTGAGAAAATTCTTCCAATTCTTTCCCCTATCCCACCAGGGGCGAGTGAGAGAGGGGCTGTATGGAGCTGATTTGCCAGATGGGGCCTAAACCACAACAAAAACTTAGGCAATATTCATTTTCCAGCCAGAAAGAGGATTACTGCTTGGAATTCTTTTAAAGGGCCAAAGCAATAGGTATGCTAGTGAGCCATGCAAAGAGAAAGCCTACTGACTATTCTGTTAAGGGTTGGGGGGGGGGGGGGGGGGTGGTGTTTATTTTTCCAACTATTGTTTATAATAGATATTCTAAGGTTGAAGAAACAACTTTTTATTGTCGCTCACATTGAGAGCTGTCTAGAGGATTCTAAATGATGGGTAATGAAAAACAAAGTTGAAAGTTGCTGGGAGGTATCTAGAAGGTACTGTAGGAGTCAGGTCAGGCCTTAATGTCTTCATTTTGGTCCAGGGGAAAGGAGTAAACAGAATACTAATGAAAGTTGCAGACGGTACTAAGATCAGTAAAGGTTATCAGCCCCAGCAATATAAGGCGGGAGGACCGGAACAGGTTGGAAATGTGGGCTTAAAGCAAAATTATGTTTAGCTTGGAGAATTGCAAGCTAATCCCACAAGAGAGAAAATAATTAATGCTGAGTAGCCAAGGGAGAAGGTAAAAAGAGCCTGAGATGCAGGGTTATTGAGAGCAATCTGGAGTGAAAGAAAACTTTTAAGTTAGAGATAAATTTGCAGTGTGAAGCAGAAAGGGAAAATATTGTTGACTTAAAGACTTAGGCAAAATTCACATGTGTCACAAACCAAGATGAAATGTTGTAGCTCTGTGTGTGCCAATATCTGGCAGAACATCTCTATATGGAAGCATCTCTGTACCAGGGGGCAAAGTACAAGGAGTGAAGTCAGTTTTTTCTTCCCTTCAGAGATAATTGTTTTCTAAGGACACGATAAAGAGGTTCTTGAATAAGTCATGAAAAGCAGGCTTGAATAGGTTATGTGAAAGTGGGCATGACCCTCCAGAAATAAATATTTTCTTTTTCTACTAATATTTTCATTGTAGTTGGCCAAAGAGAATGAGATGAATTTAAAGGTCTAGTACCCAGTGTAGCAGCTACACACTAAGAAGATATAAGTGTTAGCACTTCAGGCTTTGACGGGACAAGTGGGCAATTTTGGAGCTGCACAATAACAAACTTTGGTAAAATTGGAAAGTAAGATAGACAACACAGCAGATCTGCCACATTTGTTAACTTCTGCTGCTTCCAACTAACTTAAGCTTTCCCACTGGATAAAACTTGATTTCTAGGAAAGCATGTTTCAAACTCACCCAGTCTCCTGAAGGGGATTGTTTCAGCGTTTTCATGTAAGATAGAGATTGTTTCTGTTAAGGTTACATTAGTCTAATTAATATGACAGATATTACTGAAGGGGGCCTATAAGGATGCTGGGGATGGACTCTTCATTAGGAGCTGTAGTGACAGGACAAGGAGTAACAAATTAAACAGGGGAAGTTTAGATTGGATATAAAGAAAAAGTTCTTTACTGTGAGGGTGGTGAGGCACTGGGATGGACTACACAGAGAAGTTGTGAATGCTCCATCCCTGTTCAAGGCCAGGTTGGACAGAGCCTTGGGTGGCACGGTTTAGTGTGAGGTGTCCCTGCTTATGGCAGGGGGGTTGGAACTGGATGATCTTAAGGTCCTTTCCAACCCGAACTATTCTGTGATTCTGTGATTACTGAGGATCAGACTTAGCACTTGGTTATTTGGTGCTTCATCTGGACAGCTATGGAAATAAAACTGCAGCAGTGTGTTCCAAAGGAACAGGCTAGGTGTTCTTTTTCCTGTCCCTGACTTTCTTTGTCTCTTTAGGGCAGTTATTTAATATCCTTTGGACTTTCCTTGTATATTGATCATGAGATAGTCACACACATTTCCAAAAGCCGCTGTCAAATGTGTAGAATTTTGTGTATCAGAGAGAGATTATATATCATGAAATGCTATATATATATATATATATATATACACACACTGATATTGCATTCTAGTTAACTATTATTTTGTTCTGTTAAACTGCTGGCATTTGTTTCCAAAAGCTCTTCATTCTGAATTGATAGATTCTCTTTTTATTAAAGATTTTATAGTTCAGAAGACTTTCCTCAGCAAATAGCAATCTTCAGATCGATCACATTTTAAGCTGCCTAATTCATGTGTTGGGAGGTTCTTTACCCTCTGACAAATCCAGCTTCTATCATTTCAGTGAGAGGGTCTTATTTTATGTACAGTACTTAAGAATGATTAATGAAATTCTTTGCTAAGGCCAAAGCTTTGATAATATCTATCATAAACACTGTAATAGCTAATAACAAGTTCCATTGAATTATATAAAGTCAAGTCAATTGAACTGAAACAAATATAGTTAAAAAAAAAGAACTTGTTTCATTATTTATAAGTGCAATGTAGAAATTCCTAATTTTGCACAGGCAATGTAAAATATCTGCTATGCAACAATAGTGCAATTATACCTGGAAATGCCTGTGCTTAAGGTCATTGCTTCTTCTACTTCCTGGCAAATGGTTGTTTTGCATTGTGCAAGAGGAGTGGGGATTTCTGACCATAAAGGCATGAGGCAGACTGATAGCTGTTTCTCCCACTTTTCCTCAGGAAAATCCAGGTCTGTTCCTGCCTCATTAGACACCAAAGGGACCTGGGAAAGGAGTTAGGATGTGAGGATTAAAAGGAAAGGTTTTTCAGACAAACAGTAAGGTTTTGGCACATGTTTTGATCCACTTGTGCCTCTGGAGCTCTATGCAGGAGAACATCACAACACCATTGGAAGGCAATTGAGCTGTGCACATAAGCCCAGGGAACGTACCTGCGGCAGCAAGGCAGAGGTGCACTGCAGCCTGTGCAGTGACAGCTAGGGTGCACTGATACATAAGTGCCTGGCAACTGCTCTAATTTATTGCAGTAGCTGTTATGGCTCTCTGTGAAGCCTAAAATAATCTATGAGGATTTCAAATTTTAATAGTATTCATGTTGAGGGCCTCTGTGTGACTGCAGCTATATGATAACATATGCCCCAGTTGGATCTGCCCTTTGTGTATGAGATGACACGATTTGTGCATAGTTAGCCATGAGGGAGATGGAGATTACCCATTTCCAGTGCAGGCAATGCTGGGTCTTCCAGTCTTTCATACACACCAAAGAGACAAATGTTTTCCTTTTTAAGAGCATTTACACCCTCAGAGCTCAACAGATGGGGTGTTCTTGCCCTTCAAGGCAAAGCTCTGCTGTCAGAAGAGACACACAGAGGAGTTAGCAAGTAGCAGGCATGGAAACTAGTTAGAGTTTAATGGGATTTGGCTGTTTATTACATTTTCTTTCATTATAATTAACTCATATTTTCAATAGCACCAAGGACTTCAAGCTAGGAACACCATTAGGAGTCTGTACAGTTCCTAGCAAAGAAAAATGCTGTCCAAGAACATTACTGTTTATGTAAGCAGAGCACTTCAGAAAGTTAAGCTACAGTTAAGGTCACCAGCAATAGTCATTCCCTCCTCTGAAGCCAGTGTTGTACAACGCTACATAATAATGTGTTCTTCATTATACAATTTCTCTTTCCACATCCAGCCTATTTCCAGCAGTATGTCTCCAGTCTCCATGTCTGAACCAATCCCTCTGACTGCCTGCTGCCAGGTTACTTCCAAGCAAAAAATAAGGTGCAAAATCAACCTATTCCCCTCTCCAGCAGCACCACAGCTTTAGTTCTCTTTCCAGGCATTTCCAGTCTCCTTTCTTTCTCTGCCCTCCTGAATATATGTTCAGATTTGCTGTCCTAACTTATTGCCTCCAGCCCACTCTTGTTTCTCTTGTCTTCAGTTTCAGAGCATTTCTTACATCAGTTCAAGTGCTCAGTAATGGTCATGTCTACACTAGTATGTGAACTGGGTTGCAACCTTGAGAGTAAGTGGCAATACAGAAATATATGTTTCTAAACCTTCCTTCCTGAACTTTATCCCCCAAAATTAGGATGGTATCATCCTGTCATTCCAGTCAGACTGCACCGTCCCCTAAGCCTTACAGGATACACCTTGTCCATCCTTGGTTTTTTACTAGCTTCTCCAGAGGTGCTCTCATTTGTGTAATTTTCTTTATGGATGGTGGGGTTTTTTGCTGTCCCTGACATAAATGACACTTTTATGGACAAATTTCAGGTGCCTGCTTGAATCCTGGCAGGAACATAATAGCTCCAGGCCTCCTGAAAGAAAAGACAACTGCCATTTAAAGATGTTTTTCCCCTAGCCTGCCTCTCAGCAAGGGCTGGCTTGATTTGGCTGGCATTTTTCAGCAACCAAAAGCAGACCCCTAGCAGAGAAAACTTAATCCCCAAATTTAGTGTGATAAGAAGCCGTAAACTACTGAAAATAGGGTTAAATAAAAAGAAAGACTGTGAAACTTTGACAAGCGCTGCTCCTAGCTCTGCTGACAATATCTTTTCTACTGGTCTGATATTCCTTGATCCTCATGTAAAGATTGCAAAAGTTAAGGAAGATTTTACCGGCAGGCTCACTAAATACCAAATCATGTCTTTGTCTGTATATCTGCATACTTCTCACCTAGTAAGTTTTAATCTCTAAGGCAAAAAATAAAGGTGTTGGTTCAGGAGCTGCCAACTAGCGCTTTCTGAATTCATAAGAATCCCTCCCAGATATACCCAATAAGATGTGAACACAGAAGCTAAACGTCAGGGTCAGTCTTGCATGCACAGATGACTTTTAGTGGGGGAGCCCAGAGAGCTCCCTCCTATGGCACATGTCAGGATTTACTGACCACATTTAGAGCGGCTGCCCAAGTGTTTGGGGTGCTCTGGCAGCAGGAGATACAGCTGGTCCCATCAAAGTGATCACATTCTCGGACATTAGTTTAGAGCCTGAGAGGATGGAATGATGCTTGTCAGGGGTTAAGCTTCATAATCCGAAAGGGCTAGTGACTCAGAAATTACAGGCTGGTAAATGTGTGGTTACAGCAGCTGCAACCGCTTTGTTAATGGGTCACTTGAAACTTGAAGAAAAGCCTATTTAGGCAACATGTGGTCTCCAAGCTGACAGGTTCTTTCAATGGTAGGAGCTATAGATAGACTAGCATTGTAAGGTATCAGACTCTGAGCACAGGGAGCCGTTTTGTGGAGCCTCAGTAAATAACAGTAACTCGGTGCTAGTAGAAGAATGAGTTATTCATCAATGTGTATTCTGAAAATACACTTGAATGTGTGTGGAAGGATTTCTTCTGAGGAGCATGTGCTTGAGGTATGTGGAGATACATATCAGAAAGAAATGAAATATGTACTTCTGATGACCTCCACTAAATACATAAGGCCTACTGCTGGGGTCTGATTTATTGTGGCATTTTGTAAGCAGAAGATAAATAGCTCCAATAAAGTTTTGCTGTTGACCTTCTCCTAATGGCCATAGTGGATGTCTTTGTAACTTTTTCACCCAATGAGAAATGTCCAAATACTTCTCATGTATTTAAACCACTTAATGAGTTGTGCTCTGAGGCTGTTATAAAGAAAATTTCATAGGAGTCACTTATGAACACCTAAACTTGATGTTGGTAAGGAGAGTCTGGTTATCTTCCCTCCTATTTACAGCAGTATGGAAAGCATCCACTTCAGAGACAAAGCTGGTACTGCAGCATTACAAAATTGCTGAGTAATTTTCTTTCTTTTTTTAACTGCTTCCTGTTTTAACATCTGGAATTTTCCATCAACTCACCACTTGCCAACAATAATCAATAACATAATGCATCCGAACACCAAAGCAAAACCCAAACCACATTATGAGTAGAGTTGGCACCCTTATATCACCGCTGTGAAAAGAGTGGGAACTTATGCACAACATCTGTCTCTCTTTCTTGTCTTAGGGATTTACTTTCACTCCAGAAACTAGTCTTAAGGCACGATCATTTAGAAGGCTAACACACATGGATGGATTAATTTATCAAAGTACCAAATTCCACAGAGATAGTTTTCTTTAAGTTAGCCCCATTTGATTACAAGACAGCAGGATGTACCAAGGGGACAGCAACATAGGTATGAAAAATGAATTCAACCACAGGCGAGGCGACAGGGAAGGACTAAGATGTGTAACTGTCATTCATTAAATTACATAAGCCACAGAATTCTTTCTTCTTCAATGAGAAATTTTGGCAACCAAAACTACACATTATAAAATTATGATCTTCTAATGGAAGCTGCAACAAGTTTTTTTTTAAGCTGGATAAAAATATGTCCACAAATTAAGTGATTGTTATCCACAAGGCAATCAGAACTTGATTTTTCCCTTTACTAAACAGTTTTTGTGGACAGGATTTTGCCTGGGGAAAGGGAAGTCTCCTGGTGGTGTTTTTTGGTTTTCAGCATAGGGTAATTAACACATTCAGGTCACCACATCAGATGTAGAAATCCTCCAACAGCACACTACTTCTAAAATAATGCACTGGATTCAAAGACTACACAGAACTGTACACAAAGTACTCCATTAACAGCAGGTGCTGTACGAAAAAAGCTCTCTTTAAAAGAGCTTTTAATTACTGTATATCTTTGTTTAGAAGCCACCTTCAACTATCTTTTCCTTGCGAGCTGCAGGGGAAAGCAATTAAATGTATGAGAAAACCACCTTTAATTTAAAGCTGCAAGAAGAAGCAATTAGTGTAACAGAAGTCTTAGCTTGTACACAAAGAAATACGGTACCTGAAGTCACTGGAGGCTGTGTATTACTTGGACATAGTTAATACGTGTTGTAAAACTTGAAATGTGTGACTACTGAAAGTTGAAAGCCATAGCTGACTGAATGGCCTTTATTTATTCCCACGTCCCCCTATAACAACAGAGTTGGATGTTTACACAAAATCCCATTTGCATCTCTCAAGTGTATAATTCACACCTTCCTTAAATTCCCCTTAATAGGTGAAGGGTCTCAATATAGCTGAGTAAGCACCTTTGCTTTTAGGGGGTGGGAAATTTTAGGGGATTGAAGTAAAGCCATTTAGGTAGATCAGGCTATAAAGAAAGACTTTACAAGCGAAGGTAAAAGATCTTTCTGGTCTTCACTGGTTTCCCAAGTTTACAAGCCTTGGTTTTAATACTAGAACAAATATCATACTAGTTTAAGACATCTTTTTCAACCCTTTTTCCATCACAGTATTACAAAGTCTATTCAGACATAGTGCAGAAAGGGATTTTGAATGTTTGGTGTGTTTGTTTGTATGTTTGTTTTAAAAAAGGATTGCAAATGAAATGGTTTCACTATTTTGAGGGGTTACTCCTTGATGGTCAATGACATGAAAAAGAAAACAAAACGAAGAACAAACCAAACCAGTCAGTATGAACACTACTGAAGATAAAGGCAAAAATGTTCCTAAAACAAGACCAGGAAATGCTTCACTCCACTGTACTTTGTAAACGATACAAAGGTTAATTAGATACTTTCTGTTGCATTGTATAGTGAAATGCTTCCATTAATTACTGCTTCTTAAATTTAACTAATTCAGTAAAAAATGACTATAAAACCACAAAGAAAGTATTATCTTTCCCATATTATTTAACTGCAGTCCAGTGCCTATGACCTTTAATCAAAATTGGATTGTAACAGACACACCAAATAGTTAATAGTAAGATAGAGCATCACTAAAACCCTAAAATGCATGAGTCATCGACTAACTCCAATCAGACATTGAAGTGTTTAGACTCTGCTTTTCTAAACACCTCAATGTTTGTGCTTGTGTTTTCTAGTGTCCTACAATACAGGAGCAAAGGTTGTTACTAACAGCTTGGTTTACCTCTATTTTTATTTCAAGTTAAGAGCCCAAGGAAGATGTTTCTATAAATGTGTGATTTTATGGGCTTTTGTGCATTTTTTCAACAAATTAGTCAAATTGGCTTCTTGACTTAGCTCCTTGCTAAACCAAGATTTTATTTAGTTATTTAGTGCACTACTGTATTCCATCAAAGGCAAAGTTCAATTATTTGTCTTTTGAAGGTCTGAGTGCCTTGTTTAAAATGCCAAGTGCATTAAATACAGGACACCCTTGACTTTTGCAAGGAGATAGAGCAGGATAATAAGTTAGTTGGATTTAAAGGAATTTTGAAATTGAGCAGGTGTGTCTGTGTGTGCATGAAGATATCAAGAATAAGGATTAAATGCTATCAAATCAGCAAGAACACATTTTTGACCCTTTACCACTTTTTTTTTTTTCCCTAACAAGAAGGAAAGTCTTGTGGTTAAAACAAAGGACAGGGAGCCAAGAGACACTGCACTTGGATTAAAACACATACTAAAACATTTTGCTTGTATCAAAATAGGGCTTTAAAGCCACACAGGTGTAAATGAGAGCAAATTCTAGTGTAAAAATGCTGCATTTCTTTTGCTGTGGTTACCTGTGGAATCTACTGATGCACCTCTTCCAAATCGTATGCACTGTCCTTATGTATTTGTATTTCCATTTTGAACATAACCCTCTATGCAGTCTTTTCCCTCTGTAGTGAGACTGAACCCACAGGGAGTAGCAAAAATTCCTGTAGGCAGAATGAGTCTGTGTCAAACTTTGTAAAGAAATGGCTCTCAGCCATGCCAATTTAAACCTCCTATATGGAATGATTTCTACCACCCATAGAAATGGGTTCAGGTGGTAACTTGTTAAAAGGATCTGGAGGCTTCAAAAGAGAAGAAAAGCAACTTAAACGTTGACTATGGTGCCAATTTAACATGACTAGCTGTTCATGATCCAGAGCCTTAATAGGGCTGTAGGGCAGACCCTACATCTTGAGCCCTGTTGTGCAACTCCTTATGGCAGGACTAACCCTATAAGATCTACATCCATGAATAAAGGCTATAGAAGGGATGTAGGCATAGGAGCAACAAGCTTCTGTAGAGTTTATTAAAATCTATTTAGAAGCCAATTGTCTATGGCAGGCATGTTCAGCATGCATGTGTCTCTTCCTATGTAAATGGCAAACTTCAAGTAAAACAGAGATCGATTTAATTAAGTTTAAATATTTCAACTTTTTATTTTATGTTTACACACATAAGTAGAGCAATAACTGAATACAAATGTTGCATATTTACTGTGGCATGATCTAAGCAATTACTACTAAAGTATTAAGGAAAAGCATCATTTCATTCTTTCAATTGTATTTCATAATTAGATAGAAACCATATTTTGGTGAATACATTTATAGTTAGAAGTTATAGATTATGCTTCTCTTTGTTTTGAAAGGATGATCTTAGCCCTGTTGGTAAAAGCCTGTTAGCAACAATTGAAATAGCTATTTAAAAAAAGCATTTACAGCTCTTCTACTTGTTTTTCTTGTTAGTTTTCATCAAATATTTCACAATCATAAGATGGATGTAGCCTGCTAATAGTCACCAGCACAGACTTTCAAAAATGGTTTTAAACATCTGGTTAAAAACATCGCTTTTTATGTACTGTGACTGTTTCTATGTGAGTGCTGTGCCAGTTGTTCATTATACCTCTGACTCCTGTTACTTTTTGTTCTCGAAAACGATATGAAAAAGTTTAGAAGGAAAACTTAAAAGCAGAACAAAACCAACACCGGCAACTTTTCTGAGTGCCAGAGTTTTAACTGCTTTCTGCTGAAATGCTCTCCTGACTTTCCATTCAAGCAAGCATTTTTGCACACAGCATAACAGGAAGGGCTGAGTGCGTGCCTGCAAAGTGCAGCATGGTAAACATCTGTGCAAATTCCACATATACCACCCTATTAAAATCAATCTGTTCAGGTCACTTCCCGTTCTGAGGAGAGCTGAGAAACGCAGCCCCCAGTTTCTGTCACGTGCTGGGTCGTCTCAATTAAAAACAAATTAAATTTCATGCAAAGAACCCAACTTGAAAATCCCAGCAAACAACAACAGAACCTTTCCGCTAATGATTTTCAGTCATCACAAGTGGAGAGAGACTCAGACAGCAGACAGCATGGTCCCAGCATGCTTTTTGCCTTTTTTTTTGTTTGCACAGTAGCTGTCAGTTGCAGCCCTGCAGGTAGTAGAACCCAGTGGGAAGAGGGGCGGGACAGAGCGATGCTGCCTGAACTGACAGCAAATTTAAATTACTGAGCGTTCTTTTTCTTTTGTTGTTTGGTTGTTGTTTTTTTTTTTTTTTTTTTTCTTTTTTATTTTTTCTTTTTTTTTTTCTTTTTTTTTTTTCTTTTTTATTTTTTCTTTTTTTTTTTCTTTTTTTTTTTTCTTTTTTATTTTTTCTTTTTTTTTTTCTTTTTTTTTTTTCTTTTTTATTTTTTCTTTTTTTTTTTCTTTTTTTGGTGTTTTTCTACTCTGCGACAAACTGAAAAGATTCTCGCACGCGCTAATTTAACAACCCTGCTTCGTCGTCTTCTCCCCCCAACCCCCCCTTCTGCTTCCAGGATAATTAAAAGAGAAACCTGTAAAGGCAACATTCCTTCAAGCAAGTTGGTGCTGCGACGTGCTGGTAAGATGAATTTAATTATATTTTTTTCCCCCCTTTCCCCATCTTTTCCTTTTTGGAGCTGAAAGCTTTTGTATATCTAACGCAGTCATAAGTGTGGTTCCCCTGCTGTGGAGGGTTAGGATGTAATGAAAAGGTGTAACTGCTTGATATGCGACCTTCTCCTATTACTTAAAATGGATAATAACAGCTTTCGCGTCTGTCCTCATGATGCTTTTATCTGCGAATTGACTCTTTGCTCAACAGAAGCGGTGCTGTGATTGTCGCACTATGACAATGAGGACTTGATTGTTTTTTTGGTTACTGTTCCATGCTCCTATCAGAAAAGATACTTGAGTTGGGGGGGTTGTGTGTGTGGTTTGTTTTTATTTCTCTCTGAACATTGCCTGAAGCACTGATATGATGGGGGTGGAGATGGGGGTGGAGGAGACGGTCTTGGATGTCATTCTGCCTGTTCAGCTGTTTACTAGGTAGGGAAGTGCAACACTGAAACTTTCTGAAGAAATAAATAAATATCTTCCAGCTCGCATCGAGTGGGGTCAGTGTATCCAGGATTTATTGTTTTCCAGTGCTGGGTAAAGTTCTTCCTGTCCCTTGCATTGTTCTTCTGGAGAAAGGGGGGAAGGCATGTTCCACTACATATCTTGTCATACTATTGTAGTAGCTAATTGCAAGGAGCTGACAAACTTTGAGATGAAATACCAAGCGTCGCTTTTGTGAAGAACGAGTCTGATGCTGTGGATAGTTTCCTATGAATACAAGCCTGCCAGATACAGCCAGATCTGTATTATCATTTGTTACAGTTCCTGCCTTACAAGTCCCTTTATTTCCAATGTCTCCTTTATAGTCTTTTTCTGTCATTAATATATTATTATTGTATTATTTTATTGGGTTTTTAAGAAAATGAGAGGTGTTTTGCTTTTGCTTTGTGTTTACCCTTATAAAACTTATCAGGTGAAATTTTTTCTCAGGCTTTCTGAATGTAGTTCTGCCAAGTGCTAAATGCAACAACACCTACTGAAATCAACAGGAAGGCTGAGCTCGTCCTGTATGTCAGAGGAAATTGCTGAGTACTAGCAGAACTGGATCTCAGGATTGATGAACTCTCTTTATCTAACTGCAATTAGTTGTTGATGCACTTAAGATTGGGTTATTTAGGCTTCTACTGAAGTATTTAGAATAAACACTGCTCTTACAGTTGGCTGTTTACAGGTTTATGGTCATGCTGAGGAAAACTTTCTAAACAAAATAAGTGATTTTTGAGAGAAATCTGGTAGAGTTAGAAAAATGGTGTGATGCAGCTCTCTAACTTCCTTGAAAACTGTTGTCCTTAATGTATATAAAAGTGTCCTGAAATTATTCATTTGCAAATTGATACATCAGACTTTCCATACATCAGACTTCCCATACTCGATGGTCTGACATCCAAATGCATAATGTGATCACAGGAACAACGTTGTGCAAGGAGAGGATTGATGAGGAGCAGTCAGGAATTAAACACAGACTCCCTGGAGAGGAGGAGAGGACATGCCAGTGCCGTATGGAAAATCACATTCTTTCACAGCAACTTTGTTAAGCACAGGGTTAAGGGCGCTGCACTTGCAGAAGTTCATCACCCCCTATTTCAACCTCAATTTGAAGCACTGCAATACTTCTAAGGTTTACTTCTCTTGTGCAGAATACCCTGGTGTCTTGTGAAATGAGGTCATTGTAGCTTTCACGTCTTGTTTTTGCCTTGACAACTTGTCTTCCCCCGCCCCAACACCAAGGTCTGCAGGGCCCAGAAAATTAGGCTTTGTCCCTTGTAATCCTAAACTCCCATCCATTTATAAGCAGGGAAGAAAAGGATTGAATTCAGTGTTCTTGTTATGGAAATAAGTTTTTATTCACTCAGTATCAACTGACAGTTAGAAGCGTATCTGATGTAATATGAATAAACTGTAGGCTGTTGACAGTAAATTATGCAGCTATAGTCCCACATTCTCCTAGAAACACAGCTTTAGAAGGCTCAAGTGGCCTAGTGGGGGAAAACAACTACCAGTATTCTCATTTGATCTTTCTAACCACCCAAAGCCATGAGAAGTCCATGGTGGTTGATTCCCACTGCCCATGGTGGGCATCTCAGCAATGGGCAAGGCTGCATGGAGTAGAGCCTGAATGCAACCAAGTATATTCAGTCATAGAAGTGATGTCAAAGTTACTGTTACGAGGCAACATGAAAACATCATACAGCCAAGTTTAGACGCAAGTTTGGTGACAAGAATTTGTTCCGAAAGTCATAACGTGTAAAAAGCCAAAATCTGCACCTTTAAAAACCCCACCACACAAGCCCAGTCTACCAGTCTACTTTCTCTTTGAGTTTAGCTTTTAAATATATATATTCTTAATTAATCTGTGCATTTTAAACTGCTGTGGGCTTCTAGAAATACTGTCTTCTACCCAGGGCTTGGAAATTTCTAGTTGAATAGAAATGCATTCATTGAAATAAGAAGAAAACCCTTGCTGTAATTTCCTGTCAGTAACACAGAAATAAGAAAACACTAGGCTAATAAAAATGATAATCTGAGTTTACAACTGTTAACAAAATTCCTGAATAGAAATGGTGCTATTATGCACAAAGAACTTCTATCATTACTAAAGGAATGTACTATAAAATTATGAGTTTTATTTTTAGGACCCTGTCATCCACTCAGAAATCAACCCGTAATCTTACTTATGAAATGCCATGAGTTTTGGCATCTTCCCTCCCCTCCTATTAATGAAATATTAAAGGAATTTTATAATTAGAAACTTTGATAACTTAGCTATGAATTTTCTTTACAGGAAAAAGCTGGCATAATTCTGTGTTCCTTCCACATCTCTAACTCTCCACATGCAGTCACTGCAAGTCTGAGTTGAGTGCAGCAAGGAAAATTGGGGTGAATCACAGACTTTGGCAATAATGGTGGGATTCCATCAGCTTCTTTCTCCTGAGAGAGGGCAGATTCTCAGACTTTTCTCAGGACTCTGGAGAAGTACTTGAGAATATTTTCCCTCATTCCCTGCATGGAATTATGTTTTAGTGTTTTGTTTCTGGTCAACTGAATCGAAGTATCATGGAGTCATGTAAAAATGCTCAGATTTTAACCTATGAGGATTTTTTGGTTTTCATTCTACTAATAAAAGACTTTTACATTTCTCTTCTAACTGCAAACCATTAATGACATCATAAGAGATTTGCTGCGTTTCCATTCGATTTAACACATTAGCTATGGTCCTCTTTTGTCAGTTAAAGAGTTTAACTCTTGAAGTTCTACATCACCAAAGGAAGCCATACTACTATACCGAGTTCAGAATGTCCCCGAGTTTCTGGACTTCCCTCTAGCTGATTGACAACATATTGAACCAGCAATTGCTAAGACACACTTGTTCCACAGGCGTGGCAGCCAGTCACATGTCCATCTCCTGGAGATGGTTTGGTGATGCACTCATTGGGACTCCTAACCCTGTGTAGGATAAAGGAAACCCTAAAAATAATCTAATACCTCCTAATTACTTTCATCCCTCCCAAGGCAATAGAGCACACAGTATTTATCAAGTCATTAGACCGTAGAATCACAGAATGGTTTGGGCTGGAAGGGACCTTTTAAAGCTCATCCAGTTCCAACCCCTGCCATGGGCAGGAGCACCTTCCACTAGAGCAGCTTGCTCCAAGCCCCTGTGTCCAACCTGGCCTTGAGCACTGCCAGGGATGGGGCAGCCACAGCTCCTCTGGGCACCCTGGGCCAGTGCCTCACCACCCTCACAGAGAAGAACTTCTTCCTAATGTCTAATCTAAATCTCCCTTCTTTCAGTTTAAAGCCATTCCTACTTTTCTTGTTGTTACATGTGTTTGTAAAAAGATATGAATTAAGAATATAAATAAACATTCTATTAAGATAAACAGTAAACTATTAGGAAGAATCAAACAAGGTGAGGAGAAGTGGAATCCCAGAGAGCTCAGTTCTAGACTAATTATTAAACAAATACCTCCTTGGTTGCTTTTCATGTCCCATGACCTGTAGAGGCTGGTAACTTCACTCCCGTCCTAAGGCTAGTGTACTCCAAAGCTTTTGGGGCCACATCATTCCTACTCACTGTGTTAAAGGCATTTGCCATCTTTTTTTTTTGAGACAGTAACAAAAGGGAAGCAACCCAAAAGCTCTGCATATGTATTTTTTTAACTTGCTTTCTCAGTCTGAAATCTCCAACTGCCTGTATATCACCCATATAAGTGTTTGCTCTCTATTCATAACACTTGAGCACCATAGGTAGGATTCATCTCATCCAAATTTAGATACCTATACTGTAGACACCTACATCTGAATTACCCACCTTGGGGTCCCATTATGGACAGAGGGAAAAAGCAGGCACTTTCAGATAGTGATTTACCTGACCTATTTTAAACATCTATTTCCTCTGAATCCCAGAGAAGGACACCACATTCAAGACTCAGATCATTTAGCCACCTCTACTCCTCAAATTCTCTTAATTACCGTACTGTTGCATTGCTTAATTTAGGCATCTTTTCCTCATCGGCTTGTCTTCGCTTGTAACTACTTCATTAAGACAGAGAACTTAAAACTCTGTAAATTACATACCTTGAAAAGCAGTCATAGTGTTATTGATTTACTGAGCCTCATATACCAGACGGTGGTCTTAAAACAAGTCTAATCATAGTAGTTAGGACTGGATTGCATAGACAGGATAATGTCACCCACTTATGTCATTAGTCCTCTAGAACTGCTGGGGGATTGCTGTCACAAGTGCATTCCAGGCAGTGTGTTTAATGTACAATTAATCTTGTATTTAATTGTACAATTAATCCTCATGGTTACTTTTATTAGGCTGAACTGATCTAGCAAAAGGAGGTGCTGCAATTGGTTTATTTGTTCTACTTTGCAAACCATTGGCATTTAACAGTTATGCTACAATGCCTTAAAAGATCTAAAAGTCAGGAAACTCCATGAGTATGGTGAAGTCTGCCTAATTTAGACACCACTATTTTAATGAGTTGATGTTCCAGATGTAAGTTCCTTTACTCAGAGGAGGCTGCATGCATTTGAAAGCTTCCAGACAGACAATTTGGATTCCTCAATCTGTACAGCTAAGGCTGCATTTACAGCACTAGAAGTATCTGATGCAAAGAGATCCCTGGCTCACAGATATTACTGTGTACTTCATCCCCAAGTCTCATGTGGCCATATGTGGAGGGGCTAGCTGTGTCCTCTTGGCCCTGTGCTTGGCCCCAAGTGTTTGTTTTCATGCCCAAATACACGGTATGAAGGGTTGTGGGTGATGCTGGTGGGCTCACAACCTGCTTAAACAGAGAGTTACAAGGAGCAGAGAGAGCCAGTGCTGGAGCACCCTTGTTCATAAATTCCAGAGGAAAAGGTACCTAAGGATGACCATAAGCAGCATCGCAATCAGGTTGATCTTCAAGGAAAATCTTATTCATTTCAAAAGTAACTGTGTCAACACATAAATATATTTTAATATATACATAAAAACCACAATATGGCTGTTAGAGACATAATATCTCACAAGATAGCTAAGAGATTCAGTGATATGGACACACTGTATATCGGACAAGCATGGTCTCCCTTAGGATTCATCTCTTTCTTCACTTAGGTAGCCTTCATCATCCTAAAGTGTAGGTTTGGTTTGAGCTAGAGAAACAGGATTCTGAAATTCTTTTAGATATAAAATGGTTGATCATAAGACATTGTTTAAGTTGGAAAAGACCTTTAAGATCATGGAGTCCAACCATTAACACAGCAGTACCAAGTCCACCACCAAAACATGTCCCCAAGAACCACATCCACATGTTTTTTAAATACTTCCAGGGAAGGTGACTCCACCACTGCGCTGTGCAGCCTGTTCCAGTGCTTAGTTGAGGTAATTCTATTCTGAAACCAAGTTCTGTAGTGTTTTGCAGAAACGGTTTTTATTCAGGCAAGGACTGTGGATGGCTTTTGAAGCATGCAGAAAACACTGTAATATGTGATATAACTGCTACATAATAAAAGAGCTCTGAACACAGGATTTGATCTCTTATACATTTGTTGTTTTCAGTGATTAATGTATAAGCACCGTACAAGCCACTGACATAGTGAACAATCCTGAAGGCTTGTTGCTTGTATTTTGGATAACAAGAGACAGAAGCATAGATTAATAGTGGCTCTTAATCAATCTGATGCAGTCAATGTTTTCCATAGGAACTCCATTAATAAGCAGCTTTACTAACGTCTTTCTCTTGCTCTATCCTAAGTCACTGACAATTATGTAGGACATATGCATATTAAACGAAACTTTTACACTTGAGTGAAGAGCAATAGCAGCCTAGCCAGTGTCACACAGTAAGAAAGACCACATTCACAGGGCATTAAAGGCTGGGTATTCTTGCTGAACAGGTTTACATATTTAAGCCTTGATCCTGCAAGGACTTATACACATGCTTAACCTTACATACCGTGAATGAAATCCTGGGCCTCTCAAAATCAATGACAAAACTCCACTGACTTCAAAGGGCCATTCTGAATAGCCTCTTTGGCTTCAGTGCAGCCACACAGAGTACAGAAGTGTGTGAACTGATCTCCCTCAACCTTGCTTGCTTGCGTGAAGTCTTAAGAGATTGAGGGAGCTACTAAGTGCAACTTTGAAAACCCTTCTGTCTCACAACAAACTATGAGCATTCAAAGATGTTTTCTTGTCTGATCTGTGTTCTTTAGGGGCTTTGCCCAAACCCCGTGGTAAAACCTGTGGCAGTGGTTTCTGCTGGAGAAGTCTGTGAGCAATCTATAATGCAATGTTCTCCCTAGCTGGTATTGCACCCTGAGCAGCTTGTTTTCTTTACTTCTGAGAAGACCCAGTTCCTTGATCTATAACTTGCGTGGTTTTATAGGAAATCTGGGAAAAATCTATTGAAATGACAGGTCAGAAAAGCAATAATGCATGAATTTGTGCAGGGTCTAACTGCTGGTTTTCATCTGCTTGTTGCTAGTAATTGAGATTCCCTGTTGCAAAATCTAACAGCTGTCTCAGGATCTGTTGGACACCAGAGACCCAATCCTGACTCTGCCTCCGTTTGTAAAACAGTCCCATGGCAATAGTACCCCAGAGACCCACTGGGGAGTCCTGAGAAGTCTGGTAAAGAGCTGGGGAGGAGAGACAGTGGTATTTGCCCCTTTATTCAGCATAGAGCCCTTTCTGGAGCAGGTTAAGTCAATGATCCTTCCACCCTACACAGACCCTCTGGCTCTACACGCGATGCAACATGCACTCAGCCTTCATGGTGGCTGGAATGCTGAAGCTGAGAGGGGTCTTTGGCAGCCCTGAGTAACTGAAGTGTCTCAGTTCCAGCATGCTAGGAAAGCTCATGCTGGTAAATGCAGATCTTGTGATCAAAACATCTAACAACTGGTGTGCAGACACACCATTGAGACTTGCGTGTGCTAGGAACTACAAAAGTTTTAGCTATCATCTCTGTAAGCTGGCAAAAAGATTTGTGAGGACAATTATCCCCAATGTAACAGGGAGTAAGTGTTTGGAAAAGAGATTTATAAAGACTTGCATCCCGGTTATGCTTTAGGATTAGTCTATGTTAGCCATTGCGTAAACCAGATTATCTCTTCTCACCTAAATTTGTGGCAGTCATTGGAAAGAATAGGCTGGGTGATCATAGCAGCCATCCAGTATCTGAAGGGGGCCTATAGGGATGCTGGGGAGGGACTCTTCATTAGGGACTGTAGTGACAGGACAAGGGTAACGGGTTCAAACTTAAACAGGAGAGGTTTAGATTGGACATAAGGAAGAAGTTCTTTCCTGTTCTTTCCTGTAAGGGTGGTGAGGCCCTGGAATGGGTTGGCCAGGGAGGTTCTGAGTGCTCCATCCCTGGCAGTGTTGAAGGCCAGATTGGATGAAGCCTTGGGTGGCACAGTTTAGTGTGAGGTGTCCCTGCTTATGGCAGGGGGTTTGGAACTAGATGATCTTGAGGTCCCTTCCAACCCTAACTATTCTATGATTCTATGATCCTGGTGAAGGTTCTTGTCTATCTCAGCATATTCCTCTGACACATCTCATTGCTCCACCAGCAAAAAAAAAAAAAAATCCCCAGACTTTATTCCTTTTCTTTTTGGCCTTTACTGTAAAGGTATTTTAATTTCATCTTCATCGTGCTCCTGTACTAATGGGCTTTACCTATTCTCAGCAAAGTCCTGTGTGAAAGTCTTAGCCACAGAGATTACAGGAATTTATTGCTTCGCTGACATGGTCAAGTTGCCACAAAATTGCATTTGTTAATGTAGCTATGAAAACACATGGCACCTGCCATCTTGGAGCATAAGGATTTTAAATATGGCTGGGAAGAATTTAAGAATGCCTATAAAATGGGTCTTGGTCATGTCAATTTAGCTTTAGGAAGGAGACTGTGCTATAAAATCCTCGCCCATAATTGGACACAAGTGACAGCTTTAGTTAACTAGTGTTCACAAATGAACGAGCAATGAAAATGTTCTGCTTTTCTCACCCCAGAAGAATCACCGTGGCAGATGTTAACACTGTTGAGAACAGCTTTATTGTAACTACAGGTGAGACAAATGGGAGATTTATTAGTCTGGGCATTGAGGGAAAGGAAGGGAAGGTAAAAGTCTTATTGAGTGCTGTTCCAAAGAAATGCAATATACATTATCAAACACATTGCTTGGCACACACAGTGCTCTAAAGCAGGGGCTATTTTGTGCCCATGAATTCATGAGCATGCCTGCTTTCTTGTTTGCTTTTTAAGTAGCCCATACCCAGAATCACAAGTTGCACATATTCTGCTTTTTATTTGCTCATGCTTACCCATACCCATTTAAATCGATGGCAAATCTCTAATTTCACTAATGATTTGAGGTAATCAATGACTTAAAGTATGGGAACCCAGTGATCTGCAAAACAGTGAAGAGACAATGTTGTTTCTCCGATGAAAGTCCTGAGAAAAGGCTTGATCCAGCATTGTAATGAGCTTACAATTGGTCCCTAACATAATGTGCATTCAGTAGAAATCAGCAGTGGTTGTACAGGCACTGATCCAGTAAGTCCATAATTATGCACTTAAGACTATGGTATGGGAACAGTCCCATAGAAGCCACTGCAACCACAAAAATGCCTGAAGTTCAGAAGTAAAGGTTTTCTTGCTAGAGTACCCTCACGTTTTTCAGTCAATCCCCTCCGAAAAGCAAACTAACAAGTGATTTCTAAAAATCCAACACTTTGAGATGACAGAAATGTGGTAGTATTCAGATTTGTACCCAAAATTTTAGCTGCTTTATACTTCTTTATGCCCAGGTATAATAAAACACTTGACTGCAATTGTGATATGAATAGGAATACTTGCAGCTTGAAACACAAACCTCCCTCCCCTTTTAGGTTAAGGGAACTCTCTCATGCAGTATTGCTCTGATTGTCAGTCCCATTTCTAAGTAGAAAAACATATTTAGATTTATAAAAAGTAAAACTGTTTACAGTGTAAGTAGGAAAATATTCTCTGTATTTAAAGCAGTTTGCCCTGAGGTGATCCTGCCCCTCTACTCTGCTCTTGTGAGACTTCACCTGGAGCATTGTGCGCGGTTCTGGTGTCCTCAACATCAAAACGACATGGAGCTGTTGGAACAAGTCCAGAGGAGGCCACGAGGATGATCAGGGGACTGGAGCATCTCCCATACGAAGACAGGCTGAGAGAGTTGGGGCTGTTCAGCCTGGAGAAGAGAAGGCTGCATGGAGACCTCAGAGCAGCCTTCCAGTATCTGAAGGGGGCCTATAGGGATGCTGGGGAGGGACTCTTCATTAGGGACTGTAGTGACAGGACAAGGGGGAACGGGTTCAAAGTGAAACAGGGGAGGTTTAGATTGGATCTAAGGAAGAAATTCTTTCCTGTGAGGCTGGTGAGGCCCTGGAATGGGTTGGCCAGGGAGGTTGTGAGTGCTCCATCCCTGACAGTGTTTAAAGCCAGTTTGGACGAAGCCCTGGGTGTCATGGTTTAGTGTGAGATGTCCCTGCTTATGGCAGGGGTGTTGGAACTAGATGATCTTAAGGTCCTTTTGAACCCTAACTATTCCATGATTCTATGATTCTCTAAACAGGTGCCTTCTTAGAAGAGCTGCTTGAAAGAAGTTTGTGCTTTCATGCCATGTGGAGCACATATTGTTTATCTGCTTCACTTCAGCTCATCCCATTTTAACTAGAGGGTACCATATTTCTGCATTATCTTGCTTTCATGAAACCTATGATATTCACCAGGTTTTTCAGGTAATGCTGTTTACAGCAAGCACTGCCTCTGGTGTTACCAAAAGTTTCCCACTGTCAGAAGCATGAGGGCCAGATCACAAATATTGATTTGGGAGAATGTAATCTTTTCAGTACAGACTTCGGTCAGCATGACTGTGTTCAGTGTAAGTGCCCAATAGTAATGATGTCCAGGCATAGGGCCAAATGCTAAGACTGCCCCCAGAGTGAATATACTCATACTCTGCAAGAGAAGCAGTAAAGTACGCTCGTATTCTAGCCAGCAATATCCGAAAGCACAGCTCCCCATGAGGATAATTCTTGCCAGGAGTATGAATAAGCTGCACCAAGGCTATGCATTATGGCAACTGCTGCATCAGGGACTGCTAAGTAACTCATAAATAAACAGTCTCTGCTGCCCCCCTTTTCCTGTATCAAGCTTCAGAAGGTACTGATGTAGGTCCAAGTATGAAAGGCTTGTACAGTGGCCTCAATGGACTTTGCAAAGTGCCAAAACAGAGGTGGCTACTTTCCATCTCCTGTTCATGCGACTGGCCATAATTTTCCTGGCAAGTGCAAACAGACAGCGCCTGAAGGATTTGGCTTCTATTCTTCAACTCGTATTCATCATTTGGGTTGCTCCAGTGAAGTCATGAAGCCAGAAGCTCCTGTTATGGTAGGATAAAGACTCCACAACAGCTGAAATCTTTATTAATAAATGAATAAACCCAGAAAAAAACTGACACACTTTAATAAACCCACCAACCATTTGTTTCGGGCACACAAATGTATTTACACCCACATCAGAACTGCACTAAAATGGAGGGGTTATGTATTACTGTTCATTTCAGTTTTGTTTTCCTGGAAATGACTGAAGCCTGTAAGCCTGACAGACCTTCTGGTAATATAAATCACAGTGACCCCTTGAAGTCTGCTGAGCATCTGCCCCAGAATGGCAAATATTGGTCTCTAGAGCCTGGCTGAACTTTAAGGATGATAGAAGTTACTGATCTAACTTGTACAACTTTTTGCATGACACAGACAAAATCATTCTATCCAGGAATTCCTACACCAGGGATAATGATATTCTGTAAGGCTGCAGTATAGGTTAACTGTATTCTTACAGGAAAGCATCCTGTCTTGTTTTAGAGGTTTCAAACTTGCTTATATAGATGCAGTATTCAAAGTTTTGTGTAGACAGGTAGTAGTCAAGATAATAAAGAATATGAGCATTAGACCTCTATATTGGTCTATACCATACCTTTGTATTGGAAATTTTCCCAGTTCTAACTGCTGATGTATGAAGACCCAGATGCAGCTTCTTTGCAGCAGAATTGCAAATTCTGCGTTCAAATAAGCCAATAAAGTGCTTTTCTGGAAGGCAATACTTTGTGTGAATCCTTTTCTTCAAATACATTTTTTTGCCTTTCAGGACATTTCATAATCTACCGCACAGATATCATCTTTTGGAAAAGCACGGAAACACCATCAGTTGATGTGTCTATCTAAACAAAATGGATAATGAACCTCTTCTGTATGTGGAGACAAACTGAGCATCACAAACAGAGAAACATTTTCATAGTTTAATTTTCTTTCTGTCCTTCTCTTTCAATAGTAAAAAAATGTACTTTTGTGCTGTAGCTACTGACGTTTTACTAGAACAAAAATGGTAATCTGTGATCCCTAGATCCCAACCACTGATTTATCTTATATAAATGTGTATCTCTGCTTAATTTTCATAAAATACATTAGAACAAGCTAAATAACATTGAAGTGGGACAGGAGGCACTTCAAAAGGAACTAAATTTCAAACGCTGTAAAGCCAGTTTGGGTAACTTGTTAACACAAAAGTTCCCTCATGCCTCCAACTTTCTTTCTGGAGGTTCATTCACTGTCTTAAAAATCATTTTCTTGGGTAAGAAAACTTGTTCTCAAAAAGGTAATAAAACTGGTTTTGAAAGTCCTGGTGATAGTGGTTCATGTTATTGTGTTGTCAGTACCTTACCTGTAGCCATGCCTCTATGATTATGTCAGTACTGGGGAACAAACAGTGAAGGACCACCCTATAGCCTCAAGGCATGTTGGCATGGCACAACTCATATTCATCTTTATACATTCCATGAAGCCCCAGACAGGAGTGACAGCATCCAAACTTGTCCTTGGTACCTGCTGTACCTCAACCCAAGCTTGAATGATTTGAAGGGAAGTGTCAGTTGGAACAGCCCAAAGCTCACAGTGTCAACTAAAGGTCTATATGAATGATCAGGCAACAGTACTTAAGCCTCAACCCTAGCCTTGAATTCTTTCATTAGTATAGATATAACTAATAGAAACACAGAGCAAAGAGACTCCCCTCTCCGGAGTGCTCACCTAAACTGATGCAGATTCATACCTTGATAACCCTGTTCTAAAAGGACCTGAAAAGAGGAGATGGGAGTAATTGCTACCAGGTGACTGTATAGATTAAGTAGAACCTTTCCAAATGTAAAAGCATAACCCTATGTAATGAAAACTCACTGTATGGATATATCTACAAGACATCCCTAAACCTTGACGTTCTAGAGGATAGCTTTACTTTTAAAGGCTGCTTTAAGCATCTATTATTCCTGACTGATGGAGACAGGACAGTGAGTTGGATAGATATCTGATCTAACCTGGTGCAACCCTGGCACAGAATCCTTCTGTTACCTGAAGGGCTGTGGGCAAAGACAAGCACAATTTCTGCTTTCCTTAGATGAAAGAAGGCTGGCTGTTAGTACTGAGCTAATGAGACGCTGATGAGGGCTGCTGGAGCAAAACTGGCTTTCAGACCAAGCGTTCCTGTATCCATCCAAATAAACACACCAGGTATTCATCAATACCGCCTTGTCCAGGAGCAAGTTGGATTCTGAACAAGCATCCAAAGAGATAAAAGCATAAATATGTTGATGCTGTCCCTTTGGAAAAGTCGGTTGCATACATTTAACAGAGCAGGAGGGGGTGAGGGAGTGGGTGTTGCGTTATTCTACTCACTTGAAATGTCAGTTTAGATATTTTTTCTAATTGAGTCTTGATATTTCATTGCTTCCCATAGTCCCCAAAATGATTATTAACAAATAAACAGATCTTTCTTAGTTCTTTCTGAAACAATAATGGCAAAGGCTTCATTTCAGATGCAAGAACTCCAGTTTAGGTGAAAATTATTTCTGGCAATACAGCACATTGCATCATGCGGACACATCTACTAATATTACTACAACTTTTGGTATGTGTTGTGCAAGAAACGATGGCAGGACATGTTCCAATCTTGGTTTTATTATATTAAAAATGCAGACCAGCAAGAAGTGTTATGTCAGTGGAAAATAAAACCATAATATTTGTATATGATCTGATGACATGAAAATGCAGACAGAGGACCACATCACCGTGGTTTCCTACTGCAGGCTTTTGGCAGGCTTCCTACATATCTAGCCAGTTTAGAATTAGCAGGGTCAGATGTCTAAAATTTAATATCATTTGGATTCATCAATACCAGACTCCTCTGAGGAAAAGTAAGTCCGCTTTCCATAGGACAGATAAGTCTTCCCAGAACATTTTCCAGACAGATCCTCTTCTGAACATCCCTTTGCCAATTGGAACCTTTTGATCTCAATATCCTTAGTGCCAAATTCTTTAATGGTGTAAATGAGTGAAACTCCACCTAAGGCAGTGGAGCAGATCCCATTTACACCTGCAGAGAACTTGGCTTTGATTCTGTAGCCAAGGAGAGATTAAAACCATTGGTTCTAGTAGATTTCTTAGCCCATAAAAATGCTCTTCATCTCCTGTTGCAGATACCTCTGTTATCCAGTCCAAATATGAGAAGGAAAAGCAGCAGAGAATGCTGTTTAAGGGGTAAATCCTGGACAAGAAGGATGATACAGTGGAGGATTTAATGGGATTTGGTGATCTCTATCATATGATCGACTATACATTATCATAATTCTGATTTGGATCCCTTCACTTGCTCTCTGAGAAGCTTTTTTCCAGATCTCCTAATATGAAACACTTATGCCAGATTGCTCTTTGAAGAAGGCATCCAGTGATACATCAGAGATTAAATGAGTCACTCATGATGGATTGTGCTTCATGGCTTTATATACCACAGAAAATTATGCATTCTACACTACTTTGTAAAACAACCATTTATCTAAGTAAACATATTGACTCCTTTTGGGTTCATATGAAAACTGTCCTGTGTTGTGAATCTTAATTTAGCAAGCTCTTGACAGGCAGGAACAAAGACAGCTAACAATGATGGAGAAGAATCAGTTACTTAAATGCCACATTTTCCCCTCTAAAAAACCAAAAACAAAACCAAAAACAAACAAAAATAAAACCACCAAAAAAAAACAAAGCAAACCAAAATCTTTAGAATTTATGGTTCAGTTATATGTTATTATGGTGTCAATTCAAACATGACAACAGCACATGCTGGAGAAAGAAATGAGACCAAGTGGTTAGAATAAAGTGAAACAGTTGAATATCATTTTCCAGGGATACTAACTTTTATCTTTCCAACATTTACTGTAGGTCCCAAAGCAAGATATTTCTCTGCCAAAAATCTGAGATTGCACATCTGTAATATGGAAATGGTACTTCTCAGCCAGGTTGTCTCTGGAGTCATTCTATGCAGATCAATGCAACGTTTAGACATCTGATACTGGTAAAATCAGATCAGAATAAATGCTCCCCAATTCCTCTTCTGAGTTGAAAGCATCAGAAGGCTTATGTCTTCTAAGGACTGTGCAAGAGCACGGTCCAAGAATGTGGGTCTAATGGACTCATCCAAGGCCCTTTGGAAAGCCCTGTATTTGTCCTTCCAGGAGAACAAGTTACCACCAATGGAGTCTCACTCAGCTTTCAATGTTGCACCTGACGATTTCTACTTGTTACCCTAGATGCACTTAATTGGTGTACCCATCTGATTTCTGTTCTCTTTGTATCCTTTTCCTGATAAGCATTTACTGCCCTACCATTCATGATAGGGTCCAAGATGCTGAGTGACTTCAGCAAGCTCTGGATCAGACTTGTAATCACTTCAAGCCTCTGACTAGCTGGCTCAAAGTATTTAGGATGAATCACCTCAGAGACAAAGAAGAGCATCAGAATGAAGTATTATCTTATGTATTTCTGCTTCCCCAAAGGTTCATTCTTCAAAAAAAAATCCATTGTCCCATATGTAATGTAAAATAATTCACCGTGGAGCAAAACATTGTATCATGATACAGATCTGGGCAGTGATTGAAATAATAACAGACTGTTTAATTGCTAAATTACAGTGGTGATATTATGAAATAACATATTATATCCGCATTTATAATAAATTAATCCATCATGATTAAAGGTCTCTCAATGAATACCAAATGAATTATTACATGATTGGCCTTTATAACGATAAGCCTTTAAAATTATGCAGCAGCTAACAGCCCACAGAATAAAGTTGCAATGGGAAAAATGTGTCACAAAATAACTTTGCTACATTTCATGCAAAACACCTTTTCGTTCAGAACACTTTTACATTGAATTTGTTAGCAATTACAACAGATAGATAGCTTTTTAACAGGAGAAAATATGTTCATAATCACACAGTGTTTAGGGGAGAGGGGAAAATTACCACAATATGACTAATTTTATGAAAGACATCTGTCATTTTCTACCGTTGTAATACAAGCTGTTTAGTAAGTAAATTTAATTAACCATATTTCTCATTTTAAAAAGGGGGGGGAAAAGGCTTTTACAGCATGCCAGGAGCATATCCCTTGAATATAGCTTGCTTAATGTTCCCAATTAGACTGAATCATCAAATTTTCTGAACCTTAAATATTTCAAATTAATCTGTTTCCTCTTTGTTTTTCTGTATTTTATTTTGCAGCCATTTGTACTGTGGAGTACATGTTGGTTTTTGTTGATATTGCTGGGTTAGGCTCTCTGCTTGAAACTGAGGTTTTTTGCTGCTAGGTATTGTACATAAAGAAAGAAGTCTCTATCAAGAAGCTTCCTGTTGAAAAAGAGTGACATACAAAGAGTGTGAAGTGAGAAAGGCAGGGAAAACAGGTCTATCTGCCCCACATCATAAATAATTCAGTGAAACATCTGAGTCTTGATCTTGTGTTGGATCAAATACTAGGCCACACTATACTTTAGCCTTATAAAAGGGTACAATTTGAAATCAATGGTAAGCTCATGCTTAGGAGTATGAAATTCCCTCTGTTGCTCATAATAGTTGCAGACTTGGTCCTTTTTCTAATGAGGATAATAGTCATTTTCACTAATAACTAACTTCCCCTAATTCATGGAGCTTACAGCAAAAATAAGGATGTTCTATAAGGGCCTTTTATCCATAATATGCAGAAGCTTATGCTATAACATGAGTCCCCCCAAAAAATGCTGCCAGCATTTATGCAACCAAACAATCAAACAGAAAGTTATGTTACTGATGTCAGTGCACATCTGGGGTAGTTTCACTGACTAGAACTAAAATCTGACTAGAAATCACAATTCAACCTCAATTTACAAAAAACCCCTAACATTTAAATACTGCTATAATAGCTGGTTGCAACCTCATATAACATATTTTCCAGTTGCTCAAACTACTCTTAAGAATACTTAAGCTAGTAGAAGCTCCTTGCTTGCTAAACAAAACCTCTTGGCAAATTTGTGATGTTAGTGCATCTTCTTCGTTCTGCTCCTAAATTTATGCTTTTGTACACAGGGGATGACTTCTTCCTTATTCAGAAAGAAAAGCAATCACTGCAAGAAATGCCCATGCCCATTTCCTGGGAGTGTGCTGAACTGTACAGAATTTCACCAAGGAATGAAAGATTTATATATTTTTTAATTCACTTTTATTTAGAAACATCTTCAGAGGTTATGTATGGAGAGCACAGCATTAATTCTGGCAAGCTTTTATTACCCTAACCTTAGATTTAGGAAGCCTAATTGTACATAATATGTGTCTGGTATTTAGAGAGCATCGTTCACTTAATAGTGAGAATAGAGTTACTGAATGTGAGGAAAATGTAAGTCCAGAATATAATAGATTGTTTACTGGGGTGGAATAATCATGAAGAGAACTGAATGTGGAAAACTGGAGGAATTTGTTACTCTCATGTATGCGGACACGCTGTAGATCTGCTAGGATACCTGCAAGCTTAAACACTGCATCTAGCCCTTTAGACCATGTTTTCCTCCATCCTGTTGCAGGAGGACAGTCTTTCATAACTCCATTAAATGCCCCCTGTGTTCTAAATAGGGCCTTTATATGAGTTACAGTGGAGAAAGGTCAGAAAATTGACAATTACTAGGCTATGATATGAGAATTAATATGTGGATTTAATTGATAATATGTGGAATTGATAACTCATCTTTTTTATCTCAGAATTCCTGTATTCCCTTCATCAGGACTCCCAGGGCTGTATTCAGGCAGCATGAAGTACCCACGTCTGGACAGGGTAAAGAGTTGGCTTCTTTGGAGGAACAACTGGTGCTCTAATAATGCACTCTGTAGGTGGCTGTTTAGAGCACCCAGGAGAACATATTATATCCAAAACCTGCTTACAACCCAGGCACTTTCTAAATATCCAAGACAGAAAAGCACAATGAAGATTACTGGTAGAGAACATATGACTATCTGTATTCATAACTGTGCTATAGAGATAGAAGAAATATGTGGTTCAGCATGTGATGTATGCAGACATGAAACAAACACAACCCTGAGTGGTCAGAAGCAGAAAAGGTGTTAGAAGCCTGCATGAATTTTATCTGAGCACAAGTGGTAGGATCAAGCTCTGAGACAGAACAGCTTTTAAGTGAGCACAGACAATACTGCAATTAATGGAGACGTAGCTACTCAGTATTACAGTACAGCCGACCTGCATCCTTGCCTTATTAATTTCTCCCACTAGTACAAGTAGGTTGACGTCTTCTAAATTAAAAACAGTTCCGCCTTAGGAAGAATTGCCAAAGAATTTGTACATTAGAAGTCTCAGGAGATACAACTCTTGCATGCTGCCTTCGCTGGGGAAGAGTACAGGCTTATCCTTCAGGAAGTGTCATCTGCCAGTTATGACAGCTACACATTTGTATTAATTTATGAATGCACCATTTACAGTTCTGGCTATTTAACACAACAATTCCCTGGAAAAATCTTTGGACTCTGTATTTGCATAATGAGGAAAAACTTTCAAGAACAGCTCTTCTCCTTCCTTGTTTTCTGCTATTACAGTTTTGCACTAACTAATTTTACACAGTAATATTTTAGGACAGCATTTGGTAGGGTTGTTCTGGCCCCTGCGCACATAGGAAACTTGTGAATCTCTTGCAATCTTGCTATAGGGGACAACATTTCTGATAGGGTGTATTCAGGAGAGCTGATTTTGTTATTCTATAGAGTGAAATTGTAGTCTGACACCTGGGTTGATGCAACTGTTAACTGGAGCAGGACTCTAGGTAATGAAGCTCTGTTTCTGATTCAACTAGAGATGTCCTGAGTGACCCTGAATAAATCACTTAATCTAGCTTGTTCCTCATCTTTGTATAGCATCAAAAAACAGCTAATATTTCTTCTTCTCCCAGGCATGCAGTGGGAAAGCAAGCTGTGCATAATGATGAGGTGTTTAGATAGCTCAGTGTCCACTCTGCCATGTATTTGGTCTGTAATACGAATTCCTTCCTGAAGCTGAGCCATAGTATGTATGCGTTCATGCAGGCTGTTAGCTCTACCTCTTCTGGATGCATTTCCTTTGACAGCTGAGGTGGTGGTGGCTCATTAAACTTCAAACAAAGAGTTAGAGAATTGAAAGAAAAGACTTTCTAGTTCTTCCAAGGTGAAAAGGAAACAACTAAATATAAAAGTTACTTGTGATGGAGAAGCAAAAATCAAAAGCTTATCTTATTAATTTTGCACTGATTCAGTTTATTTCAACAATTGTATTTAAATACCTGTAAGTTCAGCTCAAAAGTTGATTCAAAGAGGGTACTTCCATGAGTTTCAGGGTTTTTTTTCCTTCTTGGCTTCTCTGTTCATTACTGGTGGCTTAGGTGCTGATGGAGGGGAACAGGATATCAGTTTTCAGAGGAGTAGGGATGATTTTAGTAAAATATTGGCCTCTGAGAAGTACACTGAAACAAATGAAAGAGAGCTGTTGGTGGACTTGTGCCTCAGAGAAGGTGAAGCAACATGCTTCTTAATGCATATGTAATAATGGGAGATTATGTTTCTCTCAACTTCTCATGCTACCCTATACTGTACACATAAAATTCCTATCCAAGCTGTAAGTTTGCAGTACCATGTGTTATCACTATAACTTCTTTTCACTTCTGTCTGGAAGTCAGTGTCCATTCCTCATGGCTCCCATTTTCCTTTCTTCTCTCCTTTCTCCATAGCTATTGAGATATAATATAGCTGTAACTTGTGATTGTTATCTACTGTTTGGCCTGAACCTGAACTCTGGGAAGAGGTGAATTTGCATTTCTAAACCTGAAATAAAGCCAGATACCTGGATAAGCATTATCATCAAAAGTACAAACAAACAAAGAGAGTTTCCTTTAACAATCCAAACAGAAGGAAATTCAGCAAAAACCTGAATTGAGCTTCCTGAGCTCTGTTTGTTACGTGTAAGTGTTGCAGAAGTGCTGATGGCTACTGAAACCATCCAGATAAGTTGGCAGTACCTACATTAAATAGATTGAGCTAATCACTAGCCATTGAATTTTATTCTACATCTGAATTTTTTGGCTTTAGTGTACTGCTTATGTTCAGTAAGTCTGGATTTTATGATTTTCAGTTATCTTTATAAATATCTTTCTAAGAGTGGAGGCTCTGACCAGATAAGGATCATGGACTCCATGGACTCATTTTTCTTCACAGGGTAGTAGAAGTAGCACTGTCACAACAGCAAAATTGTATTCTACTCAGGAAGTAAATATATTGATTGCTTACTTAGTAGAACTACCGAGCAACGCACATTGCACCTATTCTCTGCAGCTTGCACTGACTTCAAATTTGCTTTTGGATGTCAGACTTCCTGCATAAAGCCATGGGGTTTGTGCTTGTGACTGGTTTTCTTCTTCTTCACTCCTCCCTGTGTCCTGCCACTAGAGATCATCCATCTGCTATCAGTCTCTGTTAACTCAGAGGGACCCAAGATTCTGCCATACCAAGTACTTTTCCTGCCCAACTAATTTTAACCCATTTAGTGTCTGGTACAGAGACTATTTACTTGGATGATTGCCTGGGGAATGAATATAGGCTGAACTGAGATCATCTATAGGAATTTATTATTTGACATTCTTCTATATTTAGTTTTTTGGGGGTCTTAGTTTTTAGGGTTTTGGTTTGGTTTCTTTTGGTTTTTACTTGACAATATAAAGTTAATATGACAGGGCTTCAGGTCTTTAGATCAGCTTGAACTCAGTTTATCACTGACCACCTATTTTTCCTCAGTTACTTTGGTGGAAAGACTGAAGTTCTCCACCTAACACCAGAATCTATGAAGGCTTCTCTATCTAGTGGTCTAAGCAAGAAGCCATCCGATCTGAATTCGAGTGGAAACTCTCTTTTAAACAATCTTTGCCCAGTCTCTTTGGGGATCCTTGCAGCTCTTCTGCTCATATTGCCTGTGCTCTTTGGGGAAATGTAGAGCTTCAGCTGTTCCATGCTGTTAGCTGTGCATCTCCCCAGTACACATATTTGTAAATGCAGTTGAGTGGATCAACAGATGAATGTTTGACTAAGCAACACACATGTGATGTTTCATTGGTTTTGCTCTGCCTTTGAGAGTTTTGTTCATTCTAACCATGAAACTATGCCTATGATAAGGGATTGCTAACATGTGTCTCCTTTAGATTTTACATACCTGGGTAAAGAAATCCTAGGTGTGGTACAGGATTTCTGTTAATAGACTGATTGCACTAGCTGGACAGAATCTGCATAGCACCCATCCAGCTCTACCCTTTTAATCATATAATCATAGAATAATTAGGGTTAGAAAGGACCTTAAGTTCATCTAGTTTCAACCCTCAACCCCTTGTCTATGTCTGACTATACACATCCACACTATGCAGAAGCAGGTGCACACTTCAGCCTGTTAGCTTCAAAGTAGTTTTGAAGTCAACATTTCAGATGTTTTATTTGACTGTTGTATAGCTTGTTCCTGAATGCACCCACCTTGTATGTCAATGGCTTCTCACAGGCTGTACCCACTCAGACAAGCTGCTGTGTGAAGTTACCTTTAGCCCACAAGACTGCTGAGAATTTCTCATCAGTGTGAGTTTGCATAAGGAGATACTACATTGCCAAAGGAGTCTCTTTTCTTATTGATTTCAATAGAAATTTTACTGTAAATAGCTCTTTTGGGTAAAAAACTGTCACCCCAAAATAAAACTGTGGCTGATTGCGATGGTACTCTACTTGATTGTGGGAAATATAGGTGTTTCAGTGCAGGAAATGAGTTCATGTCTCCCTAGACATGGAAAGCTTGAACTGGTCATGGTTTTATCCTCAAGTATCCACATTTACTGACATGGGCAAGCTGCTTCCTATCCAGCTTTACTGCTAGTCACAAATGTGTGTTAACTCAAAAAAAAACAACCCATAAAAACCACCTAAAAAACTTTACTGCTGAGCCAAAACCCTCAATAAAATGTTTGCATTTTTGTCTTACGGGCAGAGATAAACTTTATCTTGGCTTTCTTAGAAAACAAGGCTTATATGATAACAGTGCTTGTCCTCCAGGCCACCATAACTATTAACTTCTGAGTCCATGAGCAGACTTCAGCTCAGCTCAGCAGCCACTCTGTGTTTTACACCAGCAGTTGGTTCTGCACACATGAAAGCCAGGACTAATCACAATGTCTCTTACTTGCCAAGATTTCATGGTGAAGACCAGCCCATACCTTAGCTGAGACAAGCCCAGGGCAGAACAAATCTGGAGGACATTTGGCTTCATTAATTCTGCAGCATTTTGTGGGGTGGGAAGGGAGATGTGGCTTGGTGAGATGGGATTAAATACTGTGTATTTGGAGGAGCCCTCGAAAGGGCATGTAAAGCAAATCCTCTGCTCTGCAGAGTTCCCTGGGAAGTGACTGTCCCAATCGTTATCGCGGCTTATCTCTCGCACAGTGCCCTTTGAGCACTCGCACACCACAACCCAGTCAGACCAGTTTGCTGCTGCGTTATCGCGGCTCTGAGCCCTCTCCTCCTCACTCTGTGAGAGCAGATAAATGGGAAGCAGGTGTGCTGTATCCGGCATGTTAACTGAGCAAGTGCTCCCCAAATCTGCTTCTTCAGCTCTCCCTTTTATCTTGTCTTTAACACCAAGCAGCCACCGCTGATAACAAGCAGATTAAAACCACTATCAGATTAACATTTTCATGTAATAAATGGTCAAGAACCTCACATTAAAAGAGTATCTTTCCTGGCATTAAGCATCCTTCACTCACCCAGGAAGCCTTTATCAGCTTGAACCTGCTCTGCTCGTTGCATAATAAATCTCTGAACCCTGATTCCATAGTAAGGAAATTCTTCATGAGGACAGCAGGGAGCTAAATGAATGACTCTGAAAGGAAAATCAAGCAAAAAGATTAAAGTGCTGGTCTTCTTTAGCTTAAAAGTAACTTTCTGGGCTAATTCTTTTAGCTGGGGATTGCTTAGTTTGGATGTTCCGTAGTGTGACACAGATTTTTGCTTTCTCTAGGGCAACTCAAATTTAGCTCAGGTCAGATTTACTCCAGATACACTATTTTTTAATGAAAAGTCTCTTTCTCTTTTTCTCTTCAGAAACCAAGCTCTGATCCATTTGTCTCTTCCAAAAATCTTTCTGGTAAATTATCTTTCTGGTAGACTGAACAAATTCAAGATTGTCTTGCACGGAAACACTGCTTTTTTTGCATAAAGTATCCATGTTAAAATATGATGATTTAATGAGGTTTTCAAAACATCTGTCCCAGAAACAGTTTTATATTCATTCAATGCTCTGCTCAAGATCTTCCTAGAAGATAATCTTCAAGGAAGTCTATTTTAGCTATACTTTAAAACAGGCTGGCTGGCATAGTCCCAAGTTGCTTGACTAGTGTTGCCCGATAGATTTGATTTTCAATCCTGACATTATTCTTTAAAAGCATATAGTGCCTGAAGGAATCTGAATTGTGTTTTCTCTTCAGAATACTGGACAGCCTCTTTCCTTTATTACAGAGCTGTACAATACTCAGATTCAATCACTAATAACTTTCCTATACTGTGTTCTTAAAACTATGTCTAAACTCCAGTACATCACATTTAATAAAACCATTTTCTTCTAACTCAGATGTTCGCAGCCACCTTTGGGAGAAGAAGAAATCTTCACCCGTGAAGATGTCTCTTTTTGGTTGAAAACTACCCCAGTAACCCCTGGAGGAAACATTACTTTCAATCACATCCCAGATGTAATCTGAGCCAATGCCCTAACCTTTGCAGTAAAAATTAATCAGAACTCTTTCTGTTGTTTTCTAGAGGTCAACTTTCAGATGCATGCACAACTTGACAAATTGTCCAAATCCACATCAATATAAAATGTATAGAGAACCAAACAAAAAGTTGGTTTGGTGTTTTTAACAAAATATACACTGCTTTCAGTTATTGAAAATTAAATCAGAGAGCAAAGCTGGTAGGGTTGGATTTCACAGCCATATTCACACTGGTTAAAATGTATCTGGAGTGAACATGTGCATCTCTCATATCAATTGAAACGTTGCCCTGGATTTCAGTGGAATAACATAATTTTGGAGAACTAAGACATATCAAGCAATAATTGATAACACCTTCTAGAAGCTCATTTTTATAGTAAAGCAATGACATCAGAGCCTCTTGACAGTGTTTTAACCCTTAGCATTTCACAATAAAATGGGCAAGGAGCCAAGCTTTTGTTTGCAGGGCACCTTTCATCTAACCCTATCCTAAAGTGTTGTGCAGACGTAACTGATTGCATGAACAATGCGATGATTCACCTCAGCCAACAGCAAAGTTCAGCAACAGCTGAGGCTGAACAAAGCCGCTGCATATAGGAAATTCAAACAAAAGGGCATGAGGCAATAATGATTCTACTGAGGAGGCTCTTTTATTTTTAGTGTGAAAGGATATTGGGGAAGGAATAGAAAGGTTAGGCATTGAGATTCCAGCAAGTGAGAGTGTAAGAGGTACCAGGCAGAAAGCGATGATTGGGCAGGAAGACTGAACAATAGAAGTGCTCTCAGCACCAGATGCCAATTTCCAATAAATTCAAGCATCACATAGGGTTTTAGCCACATGACTCCTATTGGCTTTAATAGGAGTCATGCAGCTAAAAACCCCTCATTGCTTGGAAAGTTGCTTATTAAAAAGTGAATGCGAAAAATTAATTCAAGACAGACGGGCTATTCTGAAAGAACTGGCTTGGAAATACTGTGAGTTATGCCAGCAGAGAATTTGGCCTGATCATTGCAGTATTACCCCGGACACCTTTTTCCACTTGATATTGTACATGTGCCTTCTCCAGCATTAGTTACAGGATAAAGAGGGATGTGAGCTCAGCTGACATTTTGGTTGACTGCCAAATAGAACTTAATAGAGTTAATAGACACTAATCCCGATTTAGAACTTTTAAGGGTTTGCTCCATAAATTATTGTGGCCACTGTATGCTTAAATACTGGTTTTAAGGAGGAAAAGCATAGACAGCTGGGTGCACCCAGGCTTACACTATTCCATGTAATTATATTTCTGAAATCTGTTTCAGATGTTATGTAAACATATGATCTGTATTTTATGAGCTGTTGTTACAGCAGCTGTCATTGACCAACGTGTGTTGCCCCATAGAAAAGCCTGAAAACTAATCTTCAGTTTTTTTAAACTCCATTTGCACTCCCACCTTCCTTACTAAGCCAGACAAGAAAATGAAGATATTTGAGCACATGATCAGTAAAATGTTTTCAACAGGGATATCAGATGACAAGAAGCATAAACAACAATTAGAGGGACAGCATCTCTTTACAGATGCAATGAAGAATATATATATTTCCATCAGGCCATCATCATAGTGCCTGCTTTGAAAGATCCTCACAAGGAAAATGAGCTGAATTCATTCCTGAGCATATCACTGTCATGTGCAACCATTATTTCTGACATTTGTTGATAAATTGAGAAGAGAAAAATACCCAGACTCAGACACCTTTGGTTTCATGGGCTGGACTCCCTTTTGGAGGAAGAAAACTTCCCAAGATTAGTACATGAGATCATTTTACCAGCAAGCAGCTCTCAACAGATAGAGTAGTCCAATGCAACCTCAGCTGTTCGACATGCAGACCTCTCACCTGAACTGCTGCCTAATCATTTTCTTGAGGAGGGTATTATACATAACGTGTAAAACTGTGATTGCAAAAAAGCAGCTGCAGTACTGAGTATTCCCACACTAATATCCCTGTGTCATGGCAGCCAGAGCAGGTTTTTTCAGTATGAACCTTCTGCAAAATGTTACCCTGTAAAAACACAAATCAGCACAACACAGGAATACTGAATTCTAACATCTCTAGCTCAGTAGAGCTATCAAACCCATCCGTTCTTCTTCAACTTGCATGCATCCTGAAATGCAACGAGTTTCTGTATTAAAACAAAAAGTTGTTATGTTTTGCTCCACTTCAAAGTATTCACCTACTTATCTCCTTGGTAAAGGTCAATGCAAATTTTGCACCTTAGAAGCTTCAGCTCTTAAATCAGCTAGGGGTTAGAAATAGATTACAGTGTTTCAGGAAGGAGTAACTTGTACTTCCTTCATCAAGTTTCAGTTTCTTTAATGTTTTCTTAGGAAGCATATAGGACTATATTGAATAAGGACATGAACTGAGAGTGAAAACAGTAGGATAATTCTAATGAGTCCCTTTTTTAGTCATACCAATTAAGTCAGCTGAATGGCAAAAGAATGAAAGGACATACACACACAAAAGAAAGTACGTAATACAGCCCCATATTTATAAATTAAGGTGATATTAAAAAACTGAGACAGAGACTTCAAAAGGCAGCCATGTGAGATACACAGAAATGAGTCTTACTGATATTATCATGTCCAAGAAATGGATAATGCATTCATTTACTGTACTGACATTTCTACCAGCATAAACAGTATAAGATGTAGGAAGCCTGTGAGATAACATTGAATCCTGAAAAAACATCTTCACTCACCCATGGCACCCATCCATATCTCTATTTCAACGGCTTTTTGGTTAGCTCATTGGCTCCTGTTAATGTTAATCTGTGAAACTATCTTCCCCCTGCTCCCCAGGATTTTAGATGACTAAGTCCCTCCAAGTAGGAGCACTAGCTTCTCTAGATGAACATGCTAAGCCTGACAGCTACCTTCTTTCAAATACCACCACAGTTCTTTCCAATGTGCAAATAGCTTTCCTCATGTGAATTTCTGGCCATCTTGAAGACAGGAATAATGATCTATGGCAACTCTGTCCAGACATCAGCATTTCTCACCACTCACTCTCACAAAGATAGGAAACTGAAGTCCATTACAGAAGGCTTTAAGCTGCTTTTCTCTGCTTCCAAACCTTGAAAGTCAAGGCAGGAACCCCCCTTCATAAACTTTGCTCTCTCCTTTGTAGTGACACAGCAGAGGCAACCAAGAGAGAAGGAGGCAACAGAAGACAGGAGGGAAAAGGGGATTTTCTCAGACCTTGCCGTACTGGATTTTCTTGGGATGGTTGAGGTAGTTCAACCCCATGTAATGCACCTTGTCACTTAGAGTAGTAACCAAAAGTTTGCTGCATTTTATCATTAAACATGTGCTGCAGAAAGTCTCTCAGGTGAGTGAAGGTGCTGTGTGTTTATTTTTCAATTCACAGTTGTGATGAGAAGACTGAAATGTTTTGAGTCCTCATCTAAGATGGTCTTCCCAAGAGATTTGAAAGTCCTCAGCATAAAGATAACTGTGTGCTTTAAAACAAAGTGAGGAGAGAAGCAAATATCCTACTATGTCATCCTTTGCAGCAGGATACTTTGCTGCCTTCAGACACCATTCTTTGTGTTAGGAAACTGTAACTCGTAAAAAATACAAACAAAGAAAAGGCAAGAAAGAAATCAAACCACAGAAATGAAATTGCGGTACCCCAGGGACGATAGATGAAATATGTCTGAAGTCCAGAATTATGTTAATTGCACATCAAAGAGGAGAACACAATCCAATGAAGCAGCGATCCTCTGCAGGCTTCAGCTGACACCTGCGTTTAGCTTCCTTGTGGTTTTCCACCTTAATGAACGTATGGAGACTGCTCTATAAAGGGAGCAAGGTGTCATACTCTCTGTAAGTAGTTTTGCACAGTTGGTGAAATGAAACAGAATAAGCAATGGTAGAAACATCTTTCATTAATCACCCAAATACTGCTATGACACTGAAGTTAGCTGTTTGATTATGAAAAGCTCATGTTCTTGGATTTCTTGTCCACTCAAATGCTGTGCTATTCCTATAAAACATTGGGAAAAGAATGTGTCAAAAGGAATTTAATCAGTCACCAATGGCTGGCTTATTTTTCCATTTATCTTTTTCTTTCTTTTTTTTTTTTTTGCATTTTTTTAAAGGACAAATGTTTTAAAAAAAAAATAGAATCATAGAACAGTTAGGGTTGGAAAGAACCTCAAAATCATCCAGTTCCAGCAACCCTGCCATGGTTAGGGACACCTCACACTAAACCATGTCACCCAAGGCTCTGTCTAACCTGGCCTTGGACACTGCCAGGGATGGGGCACTCACAGCTTCCCTGTGCAATCCATTCCAGTGCCTCACCCCCCTCACATTAAAGAATTTCTTCCTTAGATCCAATCTAAACCTCCCCTGTTTAAGTTTGAACCCATTACCCCTTGTCCTGTCACTACCATCCCTAATGAAGAGTCCCTCCCCAGCATCCTCAAACAAGGGTATAAAATAAGGGTAGAGTCTCTATATATTTGCCTAAAACTAAACAATGGAATAAAAATAATGATGTCCAGGCCTATGCACAACCATATGGAAAGCCTAATGTGTTCTGTGAGGCTGAGATGTGGAACTTGAAGCACACCTTGGTATTTCGAGGACTCCAGAGAAGCTGAAATGTGCCACTTGGGGTGTGAATAGATAGAAGAATAAGGAAACTTCAGGGCTTCCTTCTTCATATCCTCTATCCTGCTCAGTTCTCAGGCTGTTTGGGGGCCATTTCTCATTTACCAGACTTCTGGCATTTCATGGGAAGTACAGAACCTTCTAAAACCCTGAATTGCTCTATATTCCATGTTCCTAAAGCTGCCCACATGCCTGGAGTGTGCTGAAGCTGAGGATGTCAAAAGTCCTAACACTTTTTCTCTGAAGGCAATTGATGCACTGGGGCTTCCCATCTGCGCTTCTATCACGTAGTCTAGCAGGAGGCCAAACTCATTTCTGATAGATATTTTGTTTCTACTAAATTATTATTTTAGAATAAGTTATCCCTATTGGAAATGAAAGACGGAATTAACACATTACATCCCTGAAAAAATAGTTTCATAATTTCTTACTGCAGTTGTGCCCATTTGTGTTCCTTGGGAAAAGTCCAGACTGGATGAGCACAGAGTACCTAGTGTTACTGCAGTCATCTCTAAATAGTTCTTGTTTTTCCTGCACCTTTGCCTTTTGCTCACACTCCATGTATTTAAAACAACAAAAATATCACAGTCTGCAGTGTTTTCTAGGCAGTTAACAGAGTTGATGGCAATAGTTCAAAACTAGATTACTGCCTCTTGAGGTTTCTCTAAAGGAAATGGAGTCTTTACTGTGGAAATAATAGGAAAGGGGAATATCTGACTCTAGTAAAGCTGTGTAGGTAGCAAGGAATTGTACCTTTTCTTGCTGAACAAATACCAAAAGGGTGTCTAGATTAGTGCCTTGGAGCAGTTTTAATGAGCATGCCACTGTAACAGCTAATCATGTGCAGCAATATGGGATTTCTCTCAGACGTGAAGGCGGGTTGCATCCATGAGTCTCACTGCTGGCAGGTGAATCCGTACCTGCTGCGTGTAAACAGCTTGGAAATATTTCCCATGGCCTACTAGAAAATCTGACCATCTTGCTACACCACAGAGGATCTTCTCACTTATGCTTGGACAAGATCTCTAATGCTATTTGCTCATGCAAAAGACTAGCACACACAGAATTTTGCAGGGAATCTATGTGCTCTCCCTTGTTGCTAAATCTCAGGTTATATCATTATCCATGGATTTGATATCCTTTCCAAATGATTCCACTACTAGGGAATGCAGCTTCACAATACATCTCTTGGATTATAGATCACACTGGGAACTTCCTCATTTACACAGCACAGTGGGCATACCAGTCCTACTGGGTATCTTGGAGACACCCTAGCAAGCCTCATGAATTGCATATTTAATTATCATTGCTCCAATATATGTAGTCTAAGACAAAGATTTTGTGGGCAAAGTACAACAAGTATGTGTTATTGTTACTCCTCAGTGTCAATGAGATCCAGAGAACAAAAAGAATGAGTCCTTGTCCCCAGTTACAGCTTTTGCCTTTCAGATAGAATCATAGAATATAATCATAGAATAGTTAGGGTTGGAAAGGACCTTAAGAACATCAAGTTCCTACCCCCTTGCCATGTGCAGGGACACCTCACACTAAACCATGCCACGCAAAGCTTCGTCCAACCTGGCCTTAAACACTGCCAGGGATGGAGCACTCACAGCCTCCCTGGCCAACCCATTCCAGTGCCTCACCACTCTCACAGCAAAGAATTTCTTCCTTAGATCCAATCTGAACTTCCCCTGTTTAAGTTTGAACCCGTTACCCCTTTTTCTGTCACTACAGCTCCTAATAAATAGTCCCTCCCCAGCATCCCTGTAGGCCCCTTCAGACACTGGAAGGCTGCTATGACATGCAGCCTTCTCTTCTCCAGATCAAGTTGTAATTATACTTTTGTGTTTATCTCTTCTGGTTTATGTGGTTTTGAGCAGCTAAATTGGCACACATGAGGGTCTTTTTGCTATCTGTGTTTTGTGAACCCCACAGTAGTCTAGAAACTTTGACTTTCAGAAATGATTTCACTATAACTCCATGCCAAATAATTTGTAAACTGAAGTACTCAGCATGTCAACTGATCAGAAATCAGGTGTTTTAATAACAGACCTTGTGGACTTTCTGAGGCTCTTTACCTAAATGTACAGAAGATCACATTGAATCTTAGGGAGAGCAAGGCACACCACATTCAAGCTAAGACTGGCAATACAACACTATCCTTCCTTACCTTATTGACTGAAGGGTATTTTGGCCATAGCCTATGTAATTCAGTCTAACAGTTCGGACTTCTAAGACAAGTTAAGTGATTTGCTTTCCTGTGACTTGTACCAATAGTCCACATTCCCATTGATATGACCTGCACATATGCATTTATAGAATCATAGAATAGTTAGGGTTGGAAAGGACCTTAAGATCATCCAGTTCCAACCCCCCTGCCATGGCAAGGGACACCTCACACTAAACCACACCACCCAAGGCTTTTTCCAGCCTGGCCTTAAACACTGCCAGGGATAGAGCATTCACAACCTCCCAGACCAACCCATTCCAGTGCCTCACCACCTTAACAGGAAAGAATTTCTTCCTTAGATCCAATCTAAACCTCCCCTGTTTCAGTTTGAACCCGCTACCCCTTGTCCTGTCACTGCAGTCCCTAATGAAGAGTCCCTCCCCAGCATCCCCATAGGTTTATCTTGCCCATCCTGTGTTTCTAGAAAACCTGAGATATGCTGACACCCATTTAAAACCAACCCTAAAGCCATCCGTTCCTAATGATTCAAAACTGACAGATTTATTCATATACTTCACCATATACACTTAGCCCCGGAGGGTCTTGGAACATTTTCTTCCTAGATCCTGAGGGAATATATGCAAATGCTAAATTCTCTACTTAAAAGAGTTTCAGAACTGGAATAACAAGGATGGTGTAGCTCAGGACTGAGGAACTCTGGTGCAGAGGTAGACTACATTACACTTGCCAATATTAAAACTGGATCTTGCCATTATAATGAGCACCCATTTTTATGACACTAAATTTGCACTAGAGAGATTTGGGGATTAGGTTATGTCAGTCCTCTTCAGATTCACTGCTGAAGGCGAGTGAACATGACCTCTTCTTGACACCAGAGCTGGTCATGTCATACTCTGAAAAATATTCTTCATTATTCACTATGAAAAATTGTTTGCTACAGCATTTCACCCTGGGTTTCTTTCTAAATATTTCATGCTGACATTTGCAGGTGTTTTATTATAAACTTACCTGGTTAAAATCAGAACTTTGTGAAGGATCAAAGGCAACCACGTTGCATCTTCTGATGTGGATAGGAAATTTGTACTCCGATTCCATACAGAATTTCCTGATTCTTTTTTCTTCCTAAGAGCACCTTCTTTACCTGGAAAGTGAACTTTCTATAAAAGCAGAGCTGTGAGAAGAAAAGCTGTTTCCAAGAAAATATTTAGTTGGAAATTGTGACTTAAGAATGTGGAGGGCACTGAGAAGGATGGAGAGCCCAGAAGAAGGATTAAAAGCTTTAAATGCACTTGGTGTTTAGTCTTGGAAAGAAGTTTTCTAAAATGCCCCCTGGATGTCAAGCAAGACAGAATAAAGTCAACCAATTGGCAGTATCAGTTACAACCTGCAGAAAAATGTGGAAAAATCTTAGGATTAGATCTTCAAAATTCATTAGTCAGGAAGTAGTGAGGAAGAAAGGAAAGGTTGTGCATACAAACATGGAGTACATTGGAACTGTGGCACGGAAGTTAATGTTGAGGATTTCTGAAAGATGTAGAGGAAGGTCTTGTGAAATATTTGAAGCCATCTCTCATTGTTTTTACACTGAAACAAACACAATAGTTATCATGGCTAAATCAGAATCCTCGACAGCCACAAAGTTTTCTGATTTCTGTCAAGGAAGGTACAAGGCATAACTGTTTCAAGAGATCGCACATATGGCTTTAAAGAAAAGGCAGGAATTAAAACCTTGACGAAAGCAGGAGATGTTAAAAACAGATGGGCTTTCCCTTTGAAAAACCAAGCAAAAATTGGATTTAAATCCCTAAGTGTCTGAACTTACCAGGAGACACAGGCACCCACAGGGATGTTCCTCTCATTCATAGAAATACAGCGCAGAGGTCTCCATTCCATCTAGTCACACAAAGTTCCCCTTTATAAGTCAAGAAAATCCTTTATCTTTAGGATATGAATTATTTCTGGTATCCGCTGCAGAATCATATTGTTTCCATGAAACATCTATTTCCTCCTTCCACTAAAGTGAGGGTCTAGACTGCTTGTTCACATTAGATGCCTGTGTTTGTTTGAATAAGTCTCATGCAAAGAAGTAGTACTTTACCTTAGAAAGCCACACTGCTCAAGGCAAACAGAGGTTTCTCTTTCAAGGTTTTTGAGTCTAGTGGTTAGTGGCATCTCTCTCTACTGTTTCTTCATGCCTGTTTATGTACGCTCAGTTGTCTCACTCCCTTTTTCTGTCATAAGACAGAATTTTGTGGATTTGGCTTCTTGTTTTAATGAACACAATAGCTATATGAGTTTTCTAAGAGAGGATGTCTCAAAGCTGTTAACATATTAGCATTCAAGTGTGTTATTAACTGGCAAGGGTGAAGCATTATCCAATCCTATTGGTTCATGGATATCTAGATGTGGAAAGAAACGGATTTCTTAGGTGGATCACTTTCCTCAAGGTACCTTGAAATCCCTAGCTGAATATGAAAAGCTTTATCCTCTTGCCTCTCCCATCAACTCTGACAAATAGGAGAGAGGTTATAAAAAACAGGCTGTCCCAACCCCTTTTGAACTCATCTAATTCTTGAACAGTTTTGCCATTAAACAGTCTTTGCAGGGTGGTTCACTCTGTACAGACTCAGTGAGGCTCATATTTACTGTTCTGAATCAAAATTCAACCTAATATACCATGTCTTCTCCTTACGAAGAAGGGAAATCAAAGGTAGCGGGATAAAGTGGCCAATCCTCAAATCCCCTCTGCAGTGGAGGCTCAATTTATCACTTCCATAAAACCTTACATGTCTGGCAGATTGGGAAAACACATAATCAGATCTGTGTGCTTGAATATTTCTATGCCCCTGTATTTCTTCACCCATAATTCCCTCAGATTTGTTAGGAGGTCAAGATAACAAACAAATTCAGGTCCCACTGCCAAAATGAAATTTACCACCCTTGCTCCTCAGTTCCAGCTCCCCTGAAAACAGAAATGTATGAAAATGTTCAAAATGTGCAAAATGCTTTTATTAAATGGGCTTTTTAGACAGGTTTAATTGTTTGATTTTTGTTTCCAGACCTTTCCAGTTGAATAGAAAATGGAAAAGAAAAACACAAATAAAAACCAGGCATCTTTCCCCAGAAAATTTCCTATTTGTCCAGAATTTCTCTCCAGTGCTGCCTCTGTTAAAAATAAACAAGCACCCTTTCTTGAAGCACAAACCCCAGTATCATAGAATGCTGTGGGTTGGAAGGGACCTTCAAAGGTCGTCTAATTCCAGCCTCCCTGAAATGAGCAGGAACAATTTAAGTAGATCAGATCTGTGATTTTAAGCCCTAGTTCATGTTAAAATTGAAGCTAATATTTAACTATGAGTTCAACAAGTTTTATGGTATGGAAGCTAATCACATGCAAAGTGCTTTTCTTCCCCATCACCCTAATTCTACAAAGGTTCACATTTTTACTTCACAAGAACCACGTGAATTATGTCATTGACTCGATGAATTTGGTCTTAAGCTTAAATTTAGGTGAATATACGTGAATTTGGGGTCTTAAAGAAAAAGAAGTATTAGAGCAACAGTACCAGGCATTTATTATCACATCTTTATGACAAGAAGTTGAAATAGAGATGGAATTTTTGTAGATTTTTTCTTTTTTTTAGGGGGTGGGGATTTTGCTGGGTTGGTTTAGGGTTGGTTTTTGGGGTTTTCTTTTGTAATGCTATTGTCTATTTCTTTCATAGTTCTGTCCTTAGCACTTAGCTCAGACTTCTTCCTGTTGCACTCACTCAGGGCAGCTATCATATCATAGCCAGGAAAGATAATTGAATGAGGAATTGATTTTTATTGCCTGTAATAAAAAGCAGTTCTTATTACTTTTACAAATTACTCATAATTACAATTGTCTAGAGAATGCCTTATCACTCTGAGTGGAGCCGAAATAAGCTGGATGCACAATAGTACTTCTATGTCTATGATTTAAAACTTGTGTTCTCATTAATGGCAATGTAAATTAGCACTATGGCAAATTTAGTTCATATCATTTTACTGGACAAATTCTAATACTGCTGGGGAAGAATCTTAAGCAGACATGCAATTTATTTCTGAGTGGCATCATTCCTGCTGGAGCATGTGCACTGAGTCTGAGAGGTTTCTTTAATTATTAAGGAAGCAGAGATGCGCAAGTTACACTTCATGAAACATTTTGATTATGTCTTTTAGAGCCCAAGTGCTGGAAAGTCTGGAGTGTTATAAGATTTGTTACATTGCAGGCATGCAAAGCTAGTTTCAGCATTAAGATTGTTCTGATTAGGTTCAGCAGATTTATATTGAATGGCCTTTTCTAAAGTCTTGTCTTTAAATTTCACAGAAAAGCAGCAATAATTTTGCACCTGCCACATCTGAATTCTTTTTTTCCTGTTTATCCTTTAGTAAGACTAATAGAGAATATATCTGGCTTCTTTTCTGTCCTTTGTTTTTTAAGTGAAACAGGTAACTCTGGGTCACTTTCATGACTTGATCTGTTAAAAGACAGAGAAGGAAAAGCTGGAATTAATCACAACCTTTCTCACCTCCCTGAAGAAAAATGAATTGTTAAAAATCCCCTGGGCACTCTGTCTTCATTAATGTCTATCACAGACTTTTCTGCCTTGTTTAAATGTGTCGTTCCGATAAATCAAGGTATTGATCTCACTCGATTATAAAGAAAGTGTCTTTCAAGAAGAATGAGAACCAGTTTGGGGATGAGAGGTTGATATTTCTTCCTATGACCTGTTGCATGACTGCCAGTCATCTGGGCTTCCCTTGTTAGGTAGTGTGAGCATAAAGGAAGGTCAATATTCTCAGAAGTGTTTTAATGCTAAATTAGATTTGTTAATTTTGTCCATGTTATACCTTACATTGTATATGTTTTACCTCACTCATTTACAACTTGCTACCTTTAAGGCAAATACTTGTTAGTATTGTGCAAATTTGGATTCATGAGTATTTCTTACTATTAAAAGAGTCCTATTAATTCACTAAAAACTGCTTAAGGAAATAATAAGCAATTTAAAGAACATTTCTTCTATTAAGCTTGCATACCAGATATCTAGACATCTCCTAACCATATTGTGGATCACAAACAGGAAGTTTATAGAGGCATGTGCTGGGCTTCTGCAATTATTCAATACTACAATTAAATTATCAAATTCTTTACTATGTATACGCTATTTCTAAGGCTCTGTGCCTCAGGCATTCTTATAAATAAGAACCTTTTATTTTATTGTGTTTGCCAGTAAAAGCCCTAATTTAAAGTTTCAAAAATATTTTAAAAAAAGCTAAAAAAAGGTACCCCCCCCACCAAAGAAAATCAAACAAAAAACAAACAAACAAACAAAAAAACCCACAAAAAGAAATAAAAGAAAAACCTTCCTAAGGCTTCTCTCAGGACATCCTGTTTGAAATGTCAGGGAAGAAATGCATACTTAAAACTACTTAATAGGATTTTGGACTGGCATTCTACACTCCACAGGAGAACTTTTGGGTGTTAATATTAAAGGAAAAAAAAAACCCTGGACTAAAGCTTTGAAAGGAGAGCTCTTCTAGTCCACTTAGTGCTGGGAGCCTAGAGGAGAGAAACTGCTCCCCTGCTGCTCCGCATCACTGATGTATGGAACATTCAGGGAGACAAACCTTTCTTGTTCCTCATGGACACACACCACCAGACTCTAACATAACGTATATCATGTATATGCCATTATACACATTTAGGTTTCAGTTTGCATTGAAATACAGACTCCCCAGCTGTTTGCTTTCCAACATAAGCCAACAGTGGCCTAGATAGGCAGGTTGACCCTTAGATGGAACCATGGTATAGGTTGCTCTCAGAGAACGACTATGGAAAAACTCTGGAAAACTAAACATACTTTGAGAATCCAGGCTGAGGCTTGTATCAACAGAGCAGCACTCAGTTCAGAAACAGAGGATAAAGAAAGGTTTTCCCTTAGAGGAAGGACTGAGATGATTAGGGCTGTGAGATGCACTTTTCCTTTTTAAGATGATTTTCACAAGATGCTTGCATGGCAGATCACTAGGGAATGCTTAATGCTTCACAGACTCTTGTCAGCAGGGCAGAGCTGAGTGTCCAGCAGAAGTCCCATCAGCAAGGGATCCTCAACACACTTCAGGCTCAGCCCACTTCCAAACTCATTGCTGGTGGCATCATCTAAGACATGATCTTCCCAGATCTCTCCAGACACAGTCAGACCCCTTCCACAGCCCAAAAGATGGCCTCTGGTGAGTACATTGCTGGTAGAGGGAACATGGAGAGGGGACATATGAGTGGGGGGCACATGGATCCTCCCAAGGTTGATGTGTGTGGCACTCCGGGCATAACAACTGCAGTAACAGCATGTTAGAGTTCCCTTTTGTCTTAATTCCCACCATCACTTCAGGAACTGATGCCCTCTCCAACTTGGTCTGGACCTCTAACTGAAATCAGAAACTTCCTTTAATTAGACAGCAGAGGCACCAGATGGAAATTCTCCAAGTGAGCAGTTGTGTCATAACCAGAAATGTTCTTGCCCAACTTTGACAGCTCCACACATTTCAATGCTTGCATCTGCAAAAAGTCTGGTCACTTTTGACCTAAGTAGAAGACTCCAACCTGCAGTGTCCTCCTGTCTCTCCCTCTCCCAACATTAAATGTATGTATGATCTGGGCCACCTGGTTATGCTCACTAGATCTCCTAAGATGTCTAAACTCAGGTTCCAAAAGACCACAAGATAAATTAAATGTAGAGTTAGATCATTATTCAGTGATACATAGCAGTATTAGCTCTTTCTCATCCCATCTTCTTATCCCTCTGTCTAAGCACCACTCATGCTTCACCCAGCACATCAAAACCATCTTCTGCTGACATTCCCAGGCCTGACAGTGAATGACAGTAGGAAGCTATCCACTTTCAGATCACAATCCATTTTTCCTGTCCCTGTACATATCATCCCCATGGCAGGAGCAGTTTCACCCATCTCTCTCATGGATTCTTCATGAAACAATGTATTCATACCCCAAAAAGAGATCAGCTCCATTAGTCTCCTCTCCATCTCCAATAGCATAACCTATACAAAAGGTTCTTGGCCATTTCTACTCTCAGATAGAATCATAGATACCCACTCATAGTTTTCTGATATCCTGTTCTTTGTATTATCTCCAAGGTAATACAACCAGGTTTGGGCTCCACATGCAAAGTTACAAAATTTGACCCATGGGTAGATGTCTCAGTAGTCTAGGTCTGGATATGGATGTGCATTATCTTCTGTCTACCTGATCATGCAAAGGAATTACATGATTGGTGTTTTTTCTCACAGATACATATAAAGGAGACATATTGATCCAGGATGCTTTCACCATGCAAATTCTAAACAAATTCAGCCTGTTCAAGTGGACCAAGAGCAGACAATATGGCAGAGAAACTGCAAGACAACTAGAAGACAGAATGGAGAGCCTTCATCCAGAAAGACTATGAGGATCAACCTAAAGTCAGTTGACGATAGGCTGGATCTACCAGAAGTTCTTGGCCTGTGAATATAGGACAAAAAAAGCCAGAACAAAACTTCTAAGTGCTGGACAGTGTCAGAACTGCTACCAGCACCCATTGCAGTAAGGGACAAAGCACCATGGACCTGCAGGAATTTTGTCCACTAAAACTTTTTCCAATACTTTAAGCTATACTTTCAATTACTAGAAAAAATATGTATTCTAGGTCCTCTTCCAATGACTGTGTTGATTAGGATCTATATGGATATTCTCTGAAACAGGCCACGCAACTGTTGTTCTTTTCCCCTCAGTGATGTAATACCTCTGCAAGCATAATCATTCCTTGTTCTTAGTGCTCTCATATTAGGCCTCAACTGATGAACATTCATTGTTTATGGAAAATAAATGTGATTCAGCTGGTGAAGTTGTCTCCAGTGCCTTAACTCTTTGTGTTTTTCTGGGCCCTACTGAGTTTTCCTTCCATTTGGACCTCTTTGTTAACTAGAAAACAGATTAGAAGCTGACCTACTCCAGTGGACAAAAGGAATTCCAACTGTTAATGATCTATTCAACATAAACTTGTATATATTTGCATATTTTTACATCCTATGTATTTTTTCTAACATTAATTTTGAGGAAAACACTTAATCACTGCAAAACTTTCATAAGGAAAGCAGAAATGATTTTCAGACTTTTAGATCTTTGTCCTCTGTAAGTGGTGTTCAATCTTCCTCTGATGAATTTTCAACTTCTTTCTCTTTGCTTCTACTCCAGGCCTTCATTTTTTAACCCTAACATGACTGACTTCCCCTTGGGTGTTCCCCTGTCTCTTATTGCTACCTTCTCAAAACCTGCTTCCTCCACAGTGTCAGCTCTAACTGTGCTAGCTGATTCATCCATGCTCTGGTTCACTCATTGTTAACCTATAACATGGCAAATTTAGCTGGTTGAGACCTGAAATTCACAGTTTTTCAGGTTTTATGTATTGTAGGGTGGGCAGGACTATACTACCTCAGAGTTTTTCACATGCACCAATGATGGGAGTGTCTTGCACACAGACAGGAACTCCATGGAATTCAAGGCAATGAGAAATACCTATCCTGTTTCTTAATATCTTTCTTTAAAAATTGATATAATAGAATAGGCTGTTATGTGATTTCTTGCTGATGTGAAGTCAGTCTTGCAAAAATCGTCATCTGCTTTTCCTATACACAAAATTTCCTTTCCTCCCATCCCCTCACCAGCAAGGTAAGAGTGATTCTCTACTTTCTTTTGAAATGTAAATTATTATTTCTTGGACAATAGTCAAGTAGACTTCATCAAGTAGATACACTTTTAAAGTAGGCTGAATGAGCTGACAGCAGAAATCAAAATTCGATCATAAGGATGATTCCGTCAAATTATTCATATTGTTTTTTCTCTCATCCTCACTGACTCCTTCAAGAAAAGGTTCTTCAAAAATAAGCTTACCTAATACTACCCAATTATTTCTTCAACACTATTCTGGAATGAATTTCAAGATCAGTTGTAGTTAGTGTCTTAATTAAACTTTTGCAATGTATCTGCCTGAAAATATAGCCAGTGAGACAGACATACTTGTTCTATGGGAGTTGATTGACAGAAGGGAACAGATTGACTTGGCACGTTAGTAAGACTCATTAATCTTCTTCAAGTACATACTGGGAAAACATGGAGTTCTCTCAATAAGCTGCTATCAAAACAGAGTTTCTGTTTGAACAGTTGGAAAACTAACAGTACATGTGAAAGTTAAAAAGCAAAGAATGAGATGCTTTTGCAGGAGGCAGAAACTTTGTAGTTTGGGGGGTTTGTCACTGTGTGTAACGTACTTTAACATTTAAAACAGAGTGATGCTTGTTAGAAAATAATCCATTATCACCTGAGTCTGAAGTTTTGTGTACTGGGAACAAGCTTGGAATTTAGGGATTGAAATCATGCTATGAGTCTTGGCTCATATTGATTATTTTACTGATTTTATACAGGACAAATATGCAGCTCCTTAAAGAAGTATATATTATGTGCTTTTGTACCTATCTAATGTGACAAAAAATATGGAAACATGGATATCTTAGATGAAGTACACCAGAGGGGCTTGAAAGAAGCTCAAGTTACATCTTACAGGAGAATCAAATTAATTAGAAATGCCAGAAATCATAATTCACTCACTATATCTGACCAGCTTCTCAGCTGACAGACTTTAAACATCGCTCACTTGTGACATGTATCAGATAATTTCTCATGTTTCTTATATCGAAAACTTAGTAGAAAAAGCTGATATTTTTTTTCCTGGATTCTTAAATTAATTAATATTTAATATTTTATCCACAGGCTACATGTGACAATCCCCTGCAATCTACTCTTACAATTTTTATTGCACTTACTAACAATGAATATATCATCTGAAAATATGTCCTTTTAACATAGAATGCTGAAAATCACTCCAGATGAGACATATTGAAGGGAGAAGTATAATGAGGTATTCTGGGGAGATACATACACATGCACAATTATATTTATGAAATTACTTGGAAATCTATCTGATCCAGATGCAACCAGTGCAAGAAACTTAATTTTACAATGGGCTATGAATGTACTTTTTACTTCCATTAAACTCAACAGGATGTTTAGTACATAACAGAATTCCCTCAAGACAGAAACATGCTCAAGAGCCCAGACAGGAGTGGCCATAAGGAGAAAAGGAGGCTAAAGCTCTTTCCAATTATAAATTAGGTTTATGTACAGCACAGGCCGAACAGGCAAGATGATCTGAAATGGTGATTACAAAAAGTCTGTTGACCTGATTTTTTTCTTGATTTCTTTTTCATTGCATTTCCCCTAACGAGCAAAGGGGAATTAAATTACAGAATTTTTGCTATCTCAAACATACAACGTAGTTCTTATGGTATTTTTCCATTTCTAAAATGAAAACCATATTTTACTGATGTTGTAAATATTACAGGCAAATTAGATGCTATCAAAACCCCCATGAAACATTCAAAGAAGTATCAGCATCTGCTTCACATACAATATATTGTAAAAAGAAGTTTTCTCCGCTTTCTTACAGGAGAGATTTTTGTGTGCATTCATTGTGTTTACAGAGCTTTCTTTTCTAATGCAGTGTCAATTGAATGGTTATACAACGTAAATCTTAGCAAGCATGCAAACACACATAGAAATAATACAGACTGCAATACACTTGAGCATGGGATATGTATATTGAAGTAAAGTTGGACATTGTTAATAGAGGTTTCCTGGTAACAAAACTGCTGTAATAGGAAATTTTATTCATATTTGGCTTAACAGGCATGTTCACAGAATCACAGAATCAGGTCAGAAGGGACCTCTAAGATCATCAAGTCCAACCCATGCCCTACACCCCAACTAAACGATGTCATCAAGTGCCATACCCAGTCTCTTTTTAAACACATCCAGGATGTTCGGGGTGCCATGCTCAGTTCTGAAATGCAAAGCTGACAGCAAGATACAATGCACAATAACACTGCGTCTTCCTTGGCCCTCTTTTAGCATAGCTGTCTGCAGTTCTTTACATTTTCAAATCTAGGCTCATGAATACATGTCCCCCAGGAGGGGTGTCATCGATTTTAGAAATTAGAAATTTTAGAAATTTAGAAATTAGAAATTTTAGAAATTAGAAATTTAGAAATTAGAAATTTTAGAAATTAGAAATTAGAAATTTTAGAAATTAGGAGAAAAAGAAAGGCATTTTCAGTGATGTTCATCCATGTTGATCACCTCCTTTTGGGATGGTCACTGGGTCATTACATCCTGCACTTTCAAAGACCATCAAAGGTCTTCAGCCATCTGGAATCAGCAGGCCTATGTAGATACTCATTACTTTTAAAAATTAATGCTATGGTTTCAGCTGAGCACCCAAACAACAAAACTCATATATTTAGAAAGTGTTCTTCAGGCTTTCTTGCCACTGAGAAATGGATAATACTAAAGGAGCTCCTAAATATATTTAGTTAGAACTTTTTGGACAATGTTTGCCAAAGTGCACAGTATAATCGATCCTAAATCTTTGCAGAGATGTACCCCTAAAGGTTTTCTGTAGTGGGGTTTACAGATTTTCAGTACTTAAGAGAAGTACTTCTTGTGATGCAGCCCAGGATATGGTTGGCTTTCTTGGGCTACAAGCACACCTTGCTGATACCTATTGAGCTTTTTCATCAGCTAACACTTCTAAGTCCTTCTCCTCAGAGCTGCTCTCAATCCAGTCTCCCCTAGGCCTCTATTTATGCTTAGGATTGCCCCAACCTAGATATAGGACCTTGCACTTGGCCTTGTTGAAATTCACAATGTTTGCACAGATCCACCTCTCAGGCTTGTCAAAGTCCCCTTGGATGGCATCCCCTCCCTCCAGCATGTCAACGCACCACAGAGCTTGGTGTCATTGGCAAACTTGCTGAGGGTGCACTCACTCCAGCTGCCCATGTGTCTGACATTAAACAGCACCAGCCACTGAGAAATGCCACTTGTCACTGCTCTCCACTAGGACATTGAGCTGTTGACTACAACTCTTTGAGTGCAACAATTCAACTAATTCTTTATCCATCAAGTGGTCCATCTATCAAATCCATACCTCTTCAGTTTAGAGACAAGGGTATAGTGCAGGATGGTATCAAATGTTTTGTACAAGTCCAGGTAGTGGCTCCTCCCTTAGCCACCTACTCCATAACCCCATTGTAGGCCACCAAAGTTGTCAGTCATGATTTGCCCTTAGTGAAGCCATGTTGGCTGTCAGCAATCACTTCCTTGTTTTCCATGTGCCTTAGCATAGTTTCCAGGAAGATCTACTCCATGACCTTGCTGGGTACTGAGGTGAGACCAACTAGCCTATAGTTTCCCAGGCCTAAGCTTTTTTTCTTTTTAAAAACAGGTATATACATTTCCCCTTTTTCAGCCAGTGGAAATTTCACCAGACTGCCACAGCTTCCTAAGTATGATGGATAGGTGCTTAGACACTTCCTCCATCACTTCCCCCAGCACCTACAGATGTATCACATCAGGTCCCATGGACTTTTGCACCTTCAATTTCCTTAGATGATCTCAAACCTACACTCTACGGTGGGCCATTCTTCATTCTCCCAGTCCCTGCCTTTGCTTTCTGCAACCAGAATGGTGTGGCTGGAGCCCTTGCCAGTGAAGACCAAGGCAAAAAAGTCATTGAGTACCTCTGTCTTCACCATGTCCTGAGTATTCAGGTTTCTTATTTCCTTCCAGAGAGGAACAACATTTTTTTGTATTCCTTTTATCACCAACCTATAGAACTTTTCATTGTGTGACCATATATAATATCAAAGCCTTCATATATATATATATATATGCACCATATATAATATCAGGAGCCTTCATATATAAGGCTCTTTTGAAACACAAGATCAGGAGTTATGCATTAGTGTATTTCCACAGATCTGAGAGTTAGAAACTTGTAAGCTCTCCCTGAGACCCCTTCATTTGCACTCAGATAACAAAGGGGTTTGGTGGCATTGAGACAAACAGCTCCAGTCAAGTTTGATGAAGCCTGAACTAAAGCACAAAAGAGGTAAAGATGGAGAAACAATGTCTGGAAATTTCTGTATTCATGATCCAGTGGTATTTCAGGAACTGGCAAAAGCCTGTGCTTCTGGAATTAGAAGCTTTATTGGAGTATCTTTAAGAGAGAACTTGGCTTGGACCTTAGTTCAGCTTTTGCCACTCATTGTTTCTTCGGAAATTTCTGTCCAATATTTCACACCAGTGCTCTGCACTTGCCCTTCATTCACTTCCCTGATCTTTTGAAGCATAGATGAGGACAAAGGCAACAAGACAAACATTTATGTTAACACTTTTACCCACATCAACTTTGAACAGAAGTGGAAGAATAAACAGCACCTCTCATGGGGTACTATGATGAAAACCACATAAACTCAAGGATGATGGCCACCAGAGAAATAAGATCTTAAATGATTAATATTGCATATTAAGACCATTTCAGAAGCTGAGGTAAATGTGGATAAGACAGCAAAAGAGATGCATTATTTTGGCAACACTCCAATAAAGTTAACTGTGAATCATAGAATCATAGAACAGTTAGAGTTGGAAAGGACCTTAAGATCATCCAGTTTCAACACCCCCTGTCACAAGCGGGGACACCTCACACTAAACTGTGCCACCCAAGTCTTCATCCAACCTGGCCTTGAACACCCCCAGGGATGGAGCATTCACAACTTCCTTGGGCAACCCATTCCAGCATCTCACCACCCTAACAGCAAAGAATTTCTTCCTTAGATCCAATCTAAACCTCTCCTGTTTCAGTTTGAACCAGTTACCCCTTGTCCTGTCACTACAGTCCCTAATGAAGAGCCCCTCCCCAGCATCCCTATAGGACCCTTTCAGATACTGGTAGGCTGCTCTGAGGTCTCCACGCAGCCTTCTCTTCTCCAGGCTGAACAGCCCCAACTATCCCAGCCTGTCTTCATATGGGAGATGCTCCCATATGCTTCGTATGGGAGAATCTCTAGGCACAACTGTTATAGTTCAAACCGTTCAGGACAGAGGTTGACACAGATACCAATCAATGTAAGAAACATTAAAACCAACTCAAAATAATGTTTGTATCTGATAGTCTGCATGCTGTTAACCCAGATACAACAGTTCCAGAAGCATCAAAGCTGCTTACGTAAAAGCAGTTATCTGAAAAATTGTCGTTGAGTTCTTGCACCATGTTCATACATTGACAATAGAGGCTGTTATGTTAATTCAGAAAGTGCACGGTAATGGTTTAGTTTTTACTAAATAATCCCTTTATTGCTAATTACATGGAGCATTTTGAATAAATTATTCATACACAGTTTAACCTTTTTAAAACAAATGCTTTTAATCTGTTCTTAATCTGTTGTGTGCAACCCCTGTTTTTTTCAAGTACATTCTCCCAGAATAAATAATACTGATGCTAGTAGCTCACATGGGCTATTTTGAAGGAAGGATACTTCAAATATCCCTTTCTTTCCTATGTATGGGTGCCTGGCAATGCTGAGTTGTATCACAGACTATGCAGTAAGTAGATTCAGTAATAAAACTGACTGTAAATTAATCAAATATTGTCTTTGGCACAATGATGGATCATGTACAGTCAAGGTTCTGACATCTTATGGGTTGGAAGGGGCTATTCCTCCACCTTACTTGCTCTATTTTTCAAAATGCATACAGCAATTCACCTAGAAAATCTCTAAACTGCTGGTTGGTAGACGTGGTAAGTCTGTTTTCACATGACATTTGAATTGTAGTTGAGGTATTATGACAAGCTGCCTTATTGCCTAGGTGCTGAGCACTTTGGCAATGTAGTATAAATTATCTTACAGGATTGCCAATGATTTCTATGTGTTTTTCCTAGTCTGCTGAGTTTTGCTAAGGTTAGACTTTCAGTTATTATTTATTTCTATGTCTCTGCAAAGATGAAAAGTGAATTATTCATTTCTGTATCATAGACTCATATGGTTGGGCAGGATCTCAGAGGTTCTCTCATCTATCCCCCTGCCCTAAGAGACATCAACATCAGATGTGTTAGTCCTGACAGATGCTTGTTTAAGGTCTTCTCATAGATTTTCAGTGATGGAGTCATCACAACGTCCTAGACGGCGTGCTTGATGTTTCCCTATCCATACTGTTCCAAAAAGAATTTGTTTGAGGTTTTTTTCCTAATGTCTTTGATTTGTAGATGCTTGATTTTGTCCAAATTAATTGCATCCTAAGCTCCAACATCATAGAATCATAATACATATGTACTGGGGAAAACTTACTTGTGTACAGGAGGTATACAGACAGCTCATTTTGTAGATGCCAGAATAAGGTGATACAAACTCTGGAATGGTGCTTCTAGAGATAATTGCTGTTAGTATGCTGCTCCCATGTACCCTTCTAATACCCATACAGATAGCACAGGCTTATACCATCTTGTCTCCACCTTCCTTATCAGAAAGGGATGAGTCTCATACAGCAAATCTGTGTCATCTGTTTGTGCCATACAGAGCTCACAGGTATCCCAGAGTGTCTAAAATAGCACTAGATGCCTACACTTAAGAAACTGAGCCCTTCTGTGTCTTTCTGGTTATATTCTTCCTTATATTTCCCAGTATAACATAGGTATTGAGGTATGATAAACTCAGTTGCTTTTCCATGGAAAAGCTACACAACCAGTTGTTTTTTATGCCACACATATATGTAAGGATGTTAACTATACCTTTTGAGGTGTGGTGTAACATATGTGCCTTATGTTGATCTAAATGTATGCAGAAGTCTAAATAAATGTACTTCTGTTATATTTGCCTTTGAATGTGTGTACATCTTAGTATATCTCTCCTGAACTCTGTGTAAATTCATCCTCCATAACTCTAGACTTTGCTCCAGTGTCTGTGCTTCAGAGTCCTGTTGCACAAAATGCATTTAGAAAAAAGCAGTGTATTGCAGAAATTCCATGGGAATCAGGACACCTCAGGTCTCATTCATGCTCATTCACTGGTTTCAGTCTTAGACAAAACTATTTCTTTGTTTCGCTTTTTATCTCCATTCTGTCAGATCTTCGGGACAAAAATATCTCTTCCTTTGAATTTCAATCTCTCCTAGGATGTCCAAGTGCTATTGTAAACCAATTAATATATGATGCTTATAATAAAACTGACATTTACAGAGAGAGAACCTACTCATTTTTATTTCAGAGCATGCTAGACATAAGGCCAAATATATTTACCCCAGGAATATTTTTGTACTAGAGGGAGAATTTCTGTCCCAGAGAAGAGAAAGTAAGCTTTGCATCCACAATTTTAACTGTAATCTACTATTAAACCCAAAAAGAGCAAGGTGTGATAACAAGGTGCAGTATACCAGGATTGGGGTTTTTTTTTATATCAGATAACTGTCAAATTAAGCATTGAGGGAACTCTTCTTAGGTTTTAGAGGATTTTCTTAGGATTGTTCCTCTGGGTGGTGTACCAACACGGTCTCTATTTCTCATAAGTTTAGAGTTCATGTTGTGTCAGTGCTTGTGTCTACCTATGCTACAGCTAGGAAGCGTTTCCTGATACTCAGTTTGCAGTTTCCTTCATGTACCTAAATGCCCCTTTAGAGCTTCATTTTGAAGGCTTATGTATTTCTTTGATACTAATGCTCTTTTCATTTGTTTGCTTCATCGCATTTGGTATTAAATGCAGATAGTGATCTTTGCTCTTTTTTTTGTGGGAAAGGTTGTTATTTTTCTTTTTATCACATGGCTGTCTGTAAGTAACATGCAGAATTATCTCTCCTCTTCTCTTGTAGAACTGCAGACACATAGTGCTTGACTGCAAAGCACTGTAATTTTCATGTGGGTTTTTTTTTCCTAACACCCTGCATTTAAAGTTTCACATCTGCAGATCTGAAGAGGAGGATGTAAAATAAAAAGCACACGGTGTTCTCAGGAAAACAAAAGAGGAGTGGGTGGCTTTAGATAAAACGATTGCCTTGTACTTCTGACACTGATTATTTTGTTTGGTGGTACATAAGGCTAAGGAGAGAGTCCATTTGGGAGAGACATCTGCACTCTGAAATTGCCCAGTGCAATGGGATACAGGTTAGTCTTTGGCTGAAGAAAGGATATAGATAAATTCAGACATAAATGAATGTTCAGTCTTAAGCAAAGAGTACTACATTCCTGAATGGATGTTAAATGATATGTCAGACAGCTGTAAAGCACACCCTTTAAAATGAGAAGATCATATTTCCTCCATGTCCTCCTTGCTTATTTGCACTGAAGCATCAGTGACAAAATATGGATTGTCTCTCTGACTCTTTCCAAAACAAGGATTTGATTTTCCTCAGCTGCCAGGCAAACTAAACCCCAGGTATTATCACAAGACAGGCATACTTTCAACCGGAGATATAATTTACAGTTAATTAATGGTCAAAACATTTATAGCCAACCTGGGCATAAGTAGAATCATAACTGGAATCAAAGGTATTTTTCAAGTAAGAATAGATTTTATGTCTTGTATATCTCAATCCAGACTCTGAAAGACACCTTTTTCTACATAAATTACAAGTATTTCTCAGGGAAGAGATGGGCATTTCTGTTTAGAAATGAGGAATTATGAGATTTCACTATAGTAAACCTAAAGGGAATCCATTTTGTCTTACAGGTCATTGAAAACAAGGTTAGTAGAACTTCTTTTTCAATAATCAAAAAGCAATATACTATACATCCATGTAAAACTTGTCTGATTCAGTATTTGCTTTAGGCTTGCTGCAGCAGTTTCTAGGGCTAGTGATCCTTTCAGAGTGCCAGCATTTCAGATTAGGATTCCATTGAAAGACTTGCAATACTTGTCAATTAAAAGCAAACTCCTTCCTCCACCTTCTTCTCTCTTCCTTGCAAGGAAAATTAAAAACAAAATAGAAAAAACAAATTTTAAGTATTAAATAATATTTTTATCATCAAATGCTAATGAAAAATAATTCAAAGCGTGGTAGTCCATACTTTTCCAGGAGGCTAATCTAAGGGACAGAAATGTTATTCTAGCTAATGTGACAAACTGAAGGAAGGGTCCAGGCTGGAATGTAACAGGCTTTCTTTCTTTTTTATCCTGGGAATTTACATAATTATCATCTCATATTTAGGAACAGCATGAGAACAATCATAAGATCATAGAATACCGGGTTGGAAGAGACCTCAAGGATCATCTGGTCCAATCTTTCTTGGCTCTATGACCCATCTTTCAGCCTGCCCATCTGAATCTTAAATGTCCAATACTGGGAAATCCTTCACTTCCCTGGGGAGATTTCCAATGGCTGATTGTTCTCAGGGTGGAAAATTTTCCTTTCGTGTCCTGTTGGAATCTCTCCAGAGTAACTTCTGCCCATCACCCTTTATCTTTTCCATGTGACTCCTTGTAAAAAAAGAAGCCTTTATCTTCTTTGTAGCCACTGTTTAAATACTGGAACATGGGGATAAGGTCTCCCTTAAGCCTTCTTTTCTCCAGGCTGAACAGTCCCACCTCTCTCAGCTGAGGATGGATTTTTAGCAAAGAATGGCCACGTTCCCAAGTCAGCAAGTGCCTACATGGAGCTCGACATGAACCGAGGATGAGGAAAGCCATGGGTCAAGAAGCAAAAGTAACAGTGCAAGTAAGATGAGAAGAAACTGGAATGTGCTAAGACACAACAGTGAACTGTTGGCAAGTTTTAAAGGCTAGGTTCCCATGTGCTTAATTTAACCAATTGTATACTAGCTGCTGTGTGCTACATTGTGTATATATCTAGTCTTAATACTGCAAGCCATTGAATATGTATCCACTAATACAGCAAGTTATAGTACATGTATCTAAAAATAATACACCAAGTATCCAATTATAATACAGCAAGCTATTGTAAGCAGATGCAGACAACAGTATAGAAAAGTTGTAGATGCTTTGGAATAAATGGCTTTGGTCTGATCACATTGATCTCTGACTGAGTTCATTTTTCTGCGGCACGCAGCCTTTCTTCACTTGGCTTCCCAGTCCTTAGATCATCTTTGTAGCCCTTTTCTGGACCCTTTCCAGCCTGCCCACAGCCTTTTTGTAGAGCAGGGACCAAAACTGAACACAGTATTGCAGGTGTTGCCTTGACAAGCGCTGAGCAGAGTGGGACAATGACATCTATATCTCTGCTGGTGATGCCCTTGTTGATGTTCCCCAGCATCCTGTTGGCTTTCTTTGCCACAGCAACACACTGTTTACTGCTACTGAGCTTGTGTCCTTGGGACCCCAGAACTGCTCCCCAGCTGGGTAGACCCCAGAATGTGCTTTACTCCTGGGTTGTATTTCCAATCTGCTGCTGCAATTTGTTCTTTTTTGATACATATAATTCTAAATGCATGGTGTTAATGGTAATTCAGACAAAAGGTAATGCTTTCAATTTGTGGGAAAAGCTGCTTGTTTTTCTTTAGAAAAGACTGAATTGGTCTGGAAATGTTTTATGCCAGAATTTTCTGCAGAGTAGACGCTCTCAAGAAGCACTGAAATTGACAGTCCAGCTCCATGTATTTCTACAAGGATATCAGGCTTACAGGCCTGAAGGAGGGATTTCATAAGCTCCCTGGTTTTAGGGCAAATCACCCAGGAAGACTACCCCAAAAGGAAGGACCTCCTATCTCCACAGTGCCTGGCTTTAAGTGCTATTGTGCCTCACAGCTAAATCAATGTTGGATGGGTCTCACAGAGGGCTGAGTCAGGATTGACACATCTGATTTCTTTTTGTTAACTTTGTCCAAAATTTTCCAATCACTACTAACATAAAGCATAGTAAAAAAACCTCTTCCTCTTCTTGGTTTTAAGAGGACAACTGACTTAGCATTGAAAACATCTATTAAGCTACCTTACAAAGGTTTTTTTCCCTTAGAGCCTAATAAAATAGCCTTCAGATGTTAAAGCTTTAAATGAGACAATAAACTTCACTATGTTGATTTGTTTTAAGGCGCATTGCTAAGATAAGGCTTTTAACATTCACAGTTTCAATACCAGGCGGCAAAGAGTAAAGTCAATGGATGAGGGTTTCTAATGTCTCCAAAGCATTCCTCAGGAAATACAAATACTGCTATGGTTTTCAGGGGTGTGTAAAGATTCTGCTTTGGGATTAAAATTTGTACTCTTCTAGGTACACAGATGTTTACACTGATATTGAAAAGTACCATTGGGTATACTGCTCTTTGCATTCTACTTTCTAAACACATCATGTCAGAAATACTTTGGGACTAGATTTTCTTCTGGTGGTCTGCCTAAGAAGGCAAAGAAAATACCATAGGCATTGTTTGCCCATTCTATTTCACATTTCACTGTTGGTGCAAAGCAGAATCCGAAGTAATGGAGCAATAAACAAAATGGGAGAGGTGAAAAGGAGGAAGTAAAAGAAGGCCTGAATGAAACCAAAGGTGTAGAAAATCACTGACCATTTGAAAGAAAAGTAAATTAATTAAAGGTGAAATTAATCAGTAGAAATAGAGATAACAGCTCAAAATAAGAGAAAGAAGGACGCTGTTTACTTCCAGTGTATTAATGGAATGGTAAACCTAAAGTGGAAAAAATTAAGGAAAAAATCATGAAAGCAGAAAAATAAACTGTAAAAAGATGAAGCAAAATAAAACCAAGAAACGCTGTAATAATTCCAAGCATCTTATTTACAGGAAAGTGCTTATAACTGTGCCTTCTGTGTACTCATATATACATTAATGTCACATACTGAAAATATAATAAAAAGGAAAGAATAGAAGCTTAATGTGATTGTGATTTTCTAAGCTGTGACAGTTTAACATCAACATAATACACCAGAAATCTAACTGAGCATGAAACTTCAGCAAATGCTGGAAATTAAGGACTTCAAGAACCCCATTCACTGCCTTAGCTTATTAAAGCATGTATATGCTTAAATGTGCTGCTGGATTAGGGTTTCTGCAGCATGTTAACTTGCAACACCTACAAAAGAAGATAATGATTTAAACAACATCAGTTTCCTTTATTCAAAGTTTTTCTATGACAGCATAAGTCTTCGTGTAAATATTTGGGATCTCTTTTCAGTCGAATCTCTTGCCACATCAGTTGATTTTAACAGCAAATGAAAATCATCTTCTCAGGATAGACGGATTTTTAACGTGGATGCAGCCTATGGTCCCACTGCCACCCCGTTTGCAAAATTCTTAATTAAGAAAATAGATTCACAAGACAAAGCTGCTGTAGGAAGGGAACATTTTCAGCATCACACACTCAAAATTAATGAGGATGGGAGGTTCAATTGAAGGGATGGGGCTTGGAAAATATAGAGCAAAATTGCACACGCACGAGATTATTACTCTGGCACATTCACTAATTAATCATAAAAAAGAAGGTGCTGGCAAATACCAGATTTCCTAGACTCTATGCTTGTTTTCTAGCAGAAATCTTCATAAATCCTGCTTATGACTTCCTTGACACAGCACTCAGATAGGGATGTATCAGAGACATCAGCTCCAAATTGCACAATTAATCTAAGGTGACCTGAGTAATTCAGCTAAATGAGGCATGATCTGAATATGAAAAGTAGAAGGTATGCAGAAAAAGGGAGCAGAGCATGAAAGGATCAGATCTTAGCTCTGAACCAGAGATTCTGTTTCACTATTTCCCTGCACTTTTTATCTTTATTTGCATGTCTGTGCAAAGTGGATGTTACATGATACAAAAGAACAAGCAAATGAAGATGCATCTCAGTAGTAAAGTAGGACAGGGCTGTAATTTATCACATGGGACAAGGCTATGCTAAATGGCAGCACTATCTCTGCTCTCTCAAATCTCTTCACTGTAACTTTAAGCCTGACTTTCACAGATTTGTATAAAGATGACTGTCACTTGAATTTCTCATTCAACAGCCCTAATAACTCATCATATTTTTCCATCTGATTCATTTGTGATGTTCCACGGTTATATTTTCTCCAGCTGAAGAACCTGTAGAAGATTTTCTTATCCCATCAAGACCAGGGCACATCCTGCCCATGCCTCACCACAATAATTCAATATCTCTGTTCTACCAGTGCCGCTTTTGCAGATTTGCACCATAATTCAGATTTATGAAGTGAGCTGAGTTTAGAAAAAAAGAATATTTAGTAATTAAAAGCAGGGAAAAAAAAGAATAAAACAAAAGCAAACAGCTCCATTTGTGTGGAAAGAAATTGAAAACTGGGGAAAAAAAGAAGAGAAATCTTCAATCTCTTGTGAAACCACAGCCAGAGAGTAGTGCACAAGCTGAACAGCAAGAGAAAAAGAACTCTTGATGACAACTAACTTTATGCAATGATAGGCAGAGTTTAGTGAGCTGTCTAAAGACAGACTGCCCTAACAAAAGGATCAATTTCTACTTGTGCTCGTGAGTTTTTCAGAGGAATGAACAACTCCTTGAGAGTCTTTTCTACAGGAGCAAAAAGCTATGCTAAAGCAGCAGCGTTATGTACCTTTGGTGATGCTGGGGCATCTTTCAGACAATTGTCTCTTTTTTATACAATTGCTATTAGTATCACTCTTCAGTTCAGAGTAATTTTAAATGTATCTTTATCTCTTTCTTGCTTACCTCCTATAAATCTTATCTGCTGGCTTTGTGAAGGAGGGGACAGTAAGAGCTGTTTGCTTTACAAACCAAGGTAAAACGTACAAGTTACAGCCTATGGAGCTGCTGGGAACGTGCCTTTTTCACGTGCAGCTCAGTCACCCTTTTTCTAATTTCTTTTAATGTTATTATTTTATGAAGAGAGCTCTTGCAGTCCATTATAAGCTACTACCAGAATCAATTAAACATGACACAGTAAAACTGCAGAACAAAGGACAGAAGCTTCGCAGGATACAGTATGTTCAATTAATTATTCCATTGTGAATTAAAGGCAATTAAGATTGAAATCTTTTTCATTGATTTGTGCTAGTTTATCTGTGATTGAGCCAGTAGATGAATTGCAGAAAACGACAGATAAAAGGAGAAGGAGTGAAAAAACTTCTAAGAAACATTTAGCTTATTTGGATTTGTTTAAGGTCAGATACCATACCACACATTTCTCAAACTTGAGAAGTGAAGCAGAAGTTGAGAATGAACGGGGTGAAGAAAACAAGTAGCTCCTAATTACAGAAATTTAGTGAATAGAGCAGGAATAGGCCTGGCCAAGTATGGTTCTGTGGAGCTTTGCACTGTGTTCTGGAGACCATAAGGGTCATTTGCCCTGCAAATACCCAGGAGAAACATCTGGCTTTTTAAAGTGCACTTTTCTATGTGGTATTTAAATGCCTTCAAGACATATGTGACAGAAGCAGCTCATCTGCAATTGGAATCAAGGAATTTTTGCTTTCAAAGTGAAAATCAGATGCCTAAACCTCTGAGCTGGAAGGAAGGAGATCATAAAAGCTACCTTAGAAAATGTTTATAATGGTCCGGAAGTGTAGCTAATAGTGTGTAACTTGTTTTCCTGCTAGAGACACACTGCTTTGTGCCTGGTTATCTCCCAGCTGTTCACAGATCCCCCAGTTACACAGTTCCTGAAGACATGATTTTTTCACCATACACTTTGGTTTTGGTGGATTATACTTTATTCAGCTATCCCGATCCAGCTCCTGAGCTGGAATTAGGAAACAAGGTCACAATACTGCACTTGACAAAAGTACACATACAAAGGCAGTCCTCAAGACATTTATTGTACAGTGGGTAAAGTACCCATAATAAAATAGCATTATGGTATATTAGGCTTTTTGTGGACTGTGAAATGCTTTGAATGCAAAGGGAATTGCTACATTTCCAAACTCTGGAATACTCCAGTTTTGCTGTCTGTGAAAAGACACTGGTATCAGAGAAACAAAGAACAAATATTAAAAATAAATTTAAGGCATTTTTTAGTCACCTATAAGATGCTATATTTATGAACGCATGAGAAATCGGGCTACTCAGTAAGTTGATCCTTGGACCTCAACAGCTATGAATCAGTCAGAAGTTGTTACTGTCTGGTGGCCATTTAAGAAAGTAAGTGAAATAGTCCACATCCCTGTAGGCAGAACAACGTCCTAGTAACCACGCTATACGCTCAAAGAAAGATGGAAATGACCTTAATTTTCTCTCATTGAGGTCATGTCTTCATACCAAGGCTGAGCTGCCTTGACATGCCAGTGTGGATAGCTGTGCACTTGCCACAATATACACGGCTTGCAGGGCAAGGATTTGAGACTTCGAAGGTTAGAAGCATGCCCACTTCTGCCATCACCAACGTCAGACACAAAAGCACAACAGAATCCCACCTTTCTGGATGTAAAATGCATTTACGTACAGCTATGGTGAACATAAATATACACGAATATACACTTTCATGTTCACAAAAGAGAAGGAAGTTAATCTCTTTACCAGGATTTTCACAAACTTGATTTTCCTTCCTTTCTTCAAACATGTGGGCTCCAACTCTCTGAAAATAAGAGGTATAGGTGTAAGATAGGCACAACAGCAGAAAAGCACAGACGGATCCATTAGAGCTTGAATGCACAGACCCACCAGGAGCTGCTGGGTTGTGTAACTACTTCTTGGCACACACTGTTTTGGATCACAGATGTAGTAAAAGCATTGTTCGCCCATTAACATTTTAAGTGCAAAGAGCAGTGGTGTCTTGCTGAAAAACCAAAGTGCGAGCATAATGAATTGTGCTAAGCTGATTTATTACTGCTCCATTACACTTCTGTACAGATGCTTTTTCTACATTAGCTCTTCATAACTCATAACAATTGTTACATACAGGTATACCTACTACACATGCACCTATATCTCTCTTTTTAAATACAGTCATACCTCTGCATATTCAAATATAGGTTTATGTAGAGATGCATACAAGAAATAAGTAGTATGCCACCCTAGATGACAATAAATTCTTGTACATTCAATAAGAGCACTTACTTTTATATGCTTATTTTATATATTTATATATCTGTTAGTACATAACACTGCAATTGCAGAACACATTTTAGCATTAGTAATGTATCATTTTATAGATACATTATAAAGCTCAAATTCAGAGCAGCAGGTAGGATTTAAGACATTCAGATTTTTCAATGCACTCTATGTTGGTGCATGCTTCTGGAGTTATAAACTCCCACGAGGCAAATGCCAGGCTCCTACCAAAACTGCCATAACCAAAGGGTTGTTCCTGAACTTTTCATCCAAAAAACTGTTTTAAGGATTCAGGGAAACACCCATAAATAACTGCAAATGGCATTTCTGGTCTAATTCAAAAGGAGAACAACAAGCTATTGAGCAATCATCTCATCAAAAGACCGTTCTGCAAATAGGCACCTCTAGAAGTAGACAGTCAATGAACTACATCCCGGAACCTAAATTTTAACCACGACCCAATTTAGTTGCCTACAGCCTTCTTTTAATCTTACCCTGCGTGCCCATAATCCCCAAGTTTAGGGTGCATATAATTAAGCACCAGAAGATTTGCATCCTCTCCATAGATTTCAAGTTAGCTGACTGCAGATATTAAACCGAACTACATAGTACGTGTGAAAGTACAATAGTTATCATTTTGTGTCATTTTCATAAAAAAATACATTAAAAACTCATAAAAGAAATGTCTGGAAAGCAATTATTTGCTACAATTTGCTTTTGTAATTCTGTGGCAAAATGGTTCAAGAAAAATAGTGTGTTTCTTAAATCTGCTTCAGTACAATGGAGAACTCAGTACGACAGAGAACTCTACAATTACAGAACTCTGGCATCATAATGACAGGCCTGTGTCTTCAGTTAATCCTTTGCTTAAACAGGGCAATCTTGGGTCTTGTTTCATTTCTCTGGAGGGAGCTAATCATTCTGCAGCAGCAAAAAGCAGCTTACCATTTGTAAGTGTTCTCACTATAAATCTCAGAAATCACTCAGAAGCATCTCAGGGTCATTTTAATTGCGGTCACTCATTCCCCAGCACAACAGGCCCACAGGGTATGTGTGTTTTATTAGATCATTCCTTCAAGTTCTGACTAGAGTCCCAAAAAGTGCATGTAGTCTGAAAAGTGACAGCAAAAACGACATTGTAGGTTCCTATATGTCTTATCCCAATGGATTCCAGATCCAATTTTCTCACTTCATGAGTGAAAAGATGTTTATTTTCTCTTCTCTCACTTCCAAACACAGCCTGTGATCTAAAACCAAGTGGGGTTCTTTCACCTCTTGCCTCATTATCAGTAATAAAGGATCTGCAAGCAGAGTTTTCCCATTCTAATGATGAGAACACATTCTAATTTGGTCTTCACTTTTGACTTTATTCCTCTAATCATATTGTGACGTTTTCCTGTCAACAGCATGAACATAGTAAAGGGCAACATTGGTAAGAGGTCACTTTTATGAAGTCATGTGTCATAGCATAACAGCATTTCACATAGATTTGTTAATGTATCAAGAGAAAACTGATATGTGGAACACATCAAAATTTGTTTCTGAATTTCTTGTCTTGAAAGATCATTTTTAAATAGCATGAGAACCGGACTTTAATGCCAGCAGGGAGTCCTGCTACTTTGTAAGATTCTAAGGAAAGAAAAAATCTAGAAGAAAAAAAATATGTATTTTTTTATCTTAAGAACAGAACACAAGGGAGTACAATGTTTGCCTTTAGACCCTTGGCAGCATCATTTTTATTGAACCAATCATCATTTTTTCCCCCTATTTTTCAGTCAGCTAGAGTGGAGACAAGTGCTCCCTTTAGGGCAGTGCAGGGGTAGCCAACCAGGATCACTCTAACGGGATTACAAGTGACATTTCACCAGCCCTCATTCCAGGTAGATGTTTCTGCATCAGCAGGCTCTTTCCAGTCTCTTTCTCCTCTCTCAGAAAGCCAAGAAGCTGTTTCCAACAATTACCTTGACCATACCTGAGCAGGTCAAACTGTAGTCAGTTCATATTACTCTGTCATCTTGAAACTAGAGGTGGGAGAAAGTTGGATTTGAGAGCAATAAAAGAGAGAATGTAAAAATTAATATATCCTATTATTATTTAACAATAAAACATCAGCCAAATATAAAGATCATAAAATAGTTGTGAACTAAAATCAAGGGGTGTGAAACAAATCCTTTAATCTTCTTGCTTCACATCACACTGTTGTATTTTATGGTAGATTGCACAAAATGCTTTTTAGTGCTCTTTCAGTTGCTGGACTTCTTTATTTTTAATGCTTATACTGCTGTTAACCTCCCCGTCTCTACAAAATCTCATAGTTCATTGCAAAATGTAGTGTAATGCACTTCACCATTCTGATTAGATATGGGTGATTATAACACAATAATCGTGTGCATGTGCTACATCTATACTATCAAGCCATTCTTTTTTAAATATTAAATGGCCTCTTGGGGCAAAAAGTAGGTTAATCAAAATAATACTGTCAAGTAGAGAGTACAGACCTTTTTATAAAGAAAATTAAGTAGAACTGGTAATTATAACTAGTGTACAACCTTTCAATGTAGTCAATAAGAAAGTCAATTTGCTTAAAATAATGAGGTATTCTGGCATGAACAATCTGTTCATACTTTGTTCCCAAGAGCCTCCAGAGGGAATCAGAGCCCTAGCTGACATTTGATACTTTCTCTCAATTTATCAGCTCTATGTCAGTCTGAGTTTGTAAGATGGTGGTAGAAAGATGTTTGGGGATTGGTATAAGAAAAGACAGTTGGTTTCCAGTGCCTGGGCTTATCCTTATTAAAAATAAATGAACCCCTCTCACTTCCATCCACACTCCCTCCAAAATTGACTTGGAATGTTTAGGTATGGTATTAAACTAACAAGGATAACTAGTGTAATAATAATAAATGCTAGCACCATTTGGAAGACGTGAGAGGATCTTAAGCTTTGGGTTTCACTAATGGAGATCTGCTTGCAAATTAGGGAGTACGGGCAGAAGCAGATTACCTCCCAGTCGCCATTTCAATCTGAGATTGCTTCTGTGCTGCCAGAGGAGCTGTCAAGGGCCAGTCTTGGTAAGACAATATACTGGATGAGGTCAATTTAGTGGCCAGTTGAGAACAACATTTTCTGCTTCCAGCAAATTCCATGGATTTTAGCCCAAACTACAGCTGCTTGTGTTCCCTTCTGCTGCCTTCCCTTCAACCCCGTTTGCTTTAGGAAGCTTTGCTTGGAGAATGGAAGCAAACACGTAATTCGGAAGGCTCAGGGTGACAAAAAGCTATGGTTATGACAAGTTATACTTCTGGATTTGATATACTGCTCAAAAGTCTCTCTCCACCCAATGTGGAGAAATTTCAACACTCCCAAGATCAAGGTACTCTGTCAGAAAACAGTGTTATTAGAAGAGTGGTCTGGAAAAGAGATATCTGTATATACATCACATAGAGGTCACACTAATTATCAGCTTGCGTTGTCCCTGTCCATGGCAGGGGTTGGAACTAGGTGATCTTCAGGTTCTTTCCAACCCAAACCATTCTGCGATTCTATGATTCTAATGAGAATCTGTGCTAATTACAGTAATACATAACAGTTCATTAAGGTGTGTTGCTTGTTTGGTTTCTGGAATCATCAATATCTGAATGGAGATGTTCTTCAGATCACCAAAATCAGCCTTTTGACAAGAGGCAACTCCAGGTTTAGGCCACTAAAACAGCCCTCCAGGATAATTGACATTATTGCTCAGTGAGACAGCTACCCAAAGGAAGGGCAGTAGCTGGCCCATAATCTCAAACCCTGCTCAGTTATGGCCAGGTGAGAATGGTCAATTATCCTGTGCAAGGGAACTTACAGTGGAAATGAGACAAGTCATTGCCATCATCATCTTTCAGAAATAACCCCTGAAGATGTGCCTGTGAGACCAAACAAGTAATGCTGCAATTCTTCAGTAAGGGAAAAAAGGGGCTGCAGTACTGGTGATCCTTTTGACTCTGTCACAGAATAGCAAAAAGCAGACAGATCTCACTGAGGGCAAAAAGGGGCTGAAGAAACAGAGGAGCAGAAACCCTGAAAAGCAAGAGGACAACAAGGTCATCCTCTCATTTCAAAGGCTGTCTCGTTAACTGAGGAATTGATGTGTCCTTTAAAGGCTTGTGTACGTTTGTAAACAGTTCAGGGAAAAGCCACTACTGACAGCAGATAATCAGGAACAAGCAATGTATTTTGGGGGCTTCCTTTGCACAGCCTTGGGCAGGCATCCCAAGCATTGCCAGCTTGCACAGAGCCCAGTGCAGGACCTGGGGAGGTAGCAAAATCCTTGCCCTCACTTGTGCTTTGCCATAGCAAAAAGCTGCCCAATTCCTTTTGGCCTCTGATGAGCTCCATGTAATAGATTTGTTTATCCTGGTAGGGTATAAGGCAAAAGAATATGTTTTTCCAGGCCTCCCCACAGAAGGACATGCCAAGCATTCCTGGGAATGTGAAAAGCCATGCGAAGCCTTGCTGTATTTGACCTTCTCTGCATGGATGCAGAAATCCTCTGTGAGACATCCTTTCATGGGATCACAATCTACCCCAGAGACATTTCTGGGTCTCCTGGGCACAAACACAGATGCAAATGTGTTCACTGAAATGAAAGTGCTCTGCAAAGTTGCAGCACCCAAAAAACTTCCCTCAGGGAAGCTTTAATAGCACCTGATTCCTAGTACTGCCTAGCTTGTTTTGAAGGTAGTTTTCTCTTCAGAAGGGTTTTTAATGTCTCACAGAGGTGCCATCCCTAACAAGCCACTAACACTGCCTTTGGTTTGACTGAAAAATAGATATATCGCAAGTTCTTTCCAAGAACACTCCTCAGCATATTGCAGCTGGTCTAGGGAGTGGCAATAGCTGTGGGACAAACAGCTTGCTTAAATGAAGGAGCAAAAACTATAAAATAGCTAAAGGATAGAAACCCTTATTACTCTCTAATGTAAAGCAGAGCCAAGAACTTCCTCACCATTCAATCTTCATAAGAAAATCTTGATTCTTTTTCCAAACAAGAGAACACTTAGGTAGACCGTGTACTTTTCCAAGATAAAGAAAAAATACCCACTTCAAAGTGATACGTTTCATTCTGTCAGCACCTCTTTTTCTGGAGTTACCAAACACAGAAAGGATCAATCAGCAACTTCTTACATTTCTACAAATATAAGAAACTGAAAAAACCCTGATTTCACTCTAACGTTCCTTTTAAACCCTTCCATGTGAAAGATCTAGCTAACATTAAAATGTGAAGTGAGTTACAACGGCAAACAGATTCCTGATGCTGAAAACAGTGCACGTGGCTTCCACTGGACCACAGAGGTCCTGATACCTGCCTGTGTCACATTGTTCCATAAACAGATATCTGATCATCTCCCCGAAAATCATGCTATCAAGCTAAGGCTAATTATACACTCTTACCTAATTAATTCCAGGGAGAGGCTGAAGTTTGACAGGAATTGAAGTGGTAGTGGGAAATATTTCCTACATTCATTACCGAGGGGGATTAAGAGAGAAAAGATTAAACCTTCTCGGTATCCCCACATGTCGAACAGGGACCTGGAGTCCTTGAAAATGCATAGCAAGTGATGGAATCGCTTTCTACAAACACTTGTTCGGTTATTTTTAAGATTTCACTTGCTGTGAAAGCTCAATCAGAAAGTTTTTTCGGTGGTTATATAAAACTGAAGTTACAGGGGAAATTTTCATACAGGGCACAGCTACACAAAGCTGGTAGTGGTTTCAGATTCCAGCAACTCATTTGATGGTGCACTTTTGCTCTTAACTGGGTTTACATTCAACCCTACAAGGCACATGAATTCTAGACAGTTCTTAGCTCTAGTGCCCAATTAACTGCTGATCCGGGGTTCTTTGATTTTAGAAAACTTCCTGAGATAATGCCTTGAATGGGGCTGGTATTCAACAGACATGTCTCCACCCACTGATGACTGGGCCCCACTGAACTTTCTCAGGTGTAAGTACAGTAAGTATATACTGGGTGCAGTAAATACTAATTGAAAAGTGCAGTCTGCTCTTGAAAATGTTTCCAGAGTTATCTATAAGGCAAGAATAAATGAGAAACGTTTTGCTAAGTGTATACCGCACAGGGTAGAATTTATCTGATCACACATAGGTTTCTGGATGTACACAGATATTGGTAAAACATTGGTTTCAGCATTTCACCAACTCCTAAATCCATTTGTAGAGAGATAATCAATATATCCAAGGGTCTCATCCTGGTTTAGACAGCTACATTTCTTTAGATAACTCTTCCTCCTAATCTCCACTGACTCTCATGGAGCCTAGATTCTCATAGCTCCAAAGCCTGAGCTCAGACACACACTCACCTACCATCAGATGACTCTCAGTTTGTGTTTCTGACTCTCTGCCTTAACAGTTTTCTAAGTTTTAATATAAAAAGGTGGGGATATTTTCCTTTTGCAGAAGTTAGAATTTATGCTGTTTCTGAAGATTAAGGTTTCCAGTCCTAAGAAAAAGACACAGTTCAGTCTGTCCACCTTACCAGGGTGCCAGCTGTAGCTGGTTATGGATATGCTAGACCTCATGTGGTTTCAGGTTTCACCCACCCAGTGTGCTGTATTTCATCCACTCAGCAAAACTGACCCCATCTCTCATTATCAAGCAGGCTGATTTCAGTGTTTGTTTTTCTCTCCCTACTTTTTGTAGTCCCCATATGTATATTTATATGTAATTGCCTGTATTAAACTGTGATATTAACTTATAAAACTTCGATGGATGTTAAATGCAGGTTTGTTGTTAATAATAGGTTAAGTGATTTCACATGTTGACTTAATGAGTCAGTATCAGGAAGCTCACGTATCTCCTTGCTCCATCCTGTGCTTCTGACAGCCAGGGAGCTCTGCCTCCTCATGGCATGATAAACACAGGCAGTGAACACTAAGAATCATTAGCTGCATTCACACTCCACGAATGTCTTTCACTCTGCTGGATCCCATTCCTCAGTTATACTTTGCTGCTCATCATCAGAATCTTCTTATCAGATGTGGCATTTGCTCATTAAGACTGAGATATTATTCCCAGGACTCAGGTAAGGATTAACACCAGTAGGATCTGCATCCTTACTCTGTAAAAATGTTGTTCTGGAGCATCATTATGATGATCATCTCATAGAAATTTGCTTCTTGAAGAAATAAATGACATTGTCAAATGAAAATTAAAACATCCTAAATTCCCAGTTAAGCTAACATGCCAAGCATGCATTAAATCAATTAGATGTAAAGCCAACTAAATCAAACTATCTTGCTTTCATTTATATTTTTTTAAGCAGAGCACAAAGACTCACTTTTGTATTTGCTATGCTGCCTGAATATTCAGTGTACTCAAAGCACTGAAATATCTGACCTATTTCTGGAGCTGAAGATAAGGTGCAAAAACCACAAGCATGGTTTTTGTATGTTGTCTTGAAACACCTTTTATAGATTTGCCAGTCATCATTGCATCAAAACCACATTTGTTTACAATATTACTTGTGGGACCTAACACTGTGCTGCATGGAGGAACTTTGACTTGAGTTGGACCGCTGTAAAAATCAATATCAAAGCACTGGATGTACTGCAGTAGGGAATGCTTATTAATGTTCAGTTGAGGGGAGTAGTGGAAATGACCCATCTTAGTGCTGTTGACAGCACATTTGTCTTGGTGTCTTATTGGTTTTAATTTGTCATCTGATAAATGTCCATTTATGTAATGGGAAGTTAAGTGCTCATTAGTTTACATTTAGCTTTGGGTCTAGAGTCAGGTCAGGCTGCTGAAACTGATGTTACATGAAAGCTATTAATAGTCACAAAAGGTTATTTCAACAAAAACAGCTGAAAGGAAATCTTACATTTGTAACTGTTCCAATAAATTCATCCTTTGTGTTGTAAACCATTGACTGACTCTGCTGTCAATAGAATAGGCTTTCTTGGTGTTTTGGTAGATGTGGAATTGTCTAAGAACTTTTGCTTTATACAAGTTTATCAAATCAATTTTTAGAAATATGAAAATAAATCTATAAACTTCATTAGTGGTGAGTGAAGCAGGTGCTATAGAATGCATAAAATTAGTAATTCATGTGGTGTCAGATGATCTGTAGTTCAAAGCCACCTATCCTTTGTCTCTCAGGCTTTTCTTGTGTTTGCTCAGTCTTACAGTGGAGCTATCAACGCTACTTATAATGAAGATGTTATAATAGATGTCATTACTTCTAGGGCTTTCATCTGAGACTTTCCATATCTGATGAACAGCAATGAATGCACAAACAATGGCATAATCCAAATTCATTGTGTAGAGCTGGGCAGGATTTTCCCTCTGAAATTTATGTAACTGTAAATATTTTACCATCTCTCCCAAAATATCATAATGAAAAGCACACAGCTGTTCTCATGGTGCTTTGGCATGGGCGGAGAATGTGCCTGAGGTCAAGTTATATATGGAACTGTAACCAGGACTACAGAATAGAAACAGAGTCCAAATCAAGGTGCTCTTGAACCAGCCCTGCCAAGTATGTCTGCTCTACTCTCACCTATTAAAGTCACTCAGTCTGTTAAGATCCAGTAAAATCTCTTTTCCAGTGTCTCCATCCTGTAAATCTTGGCTTCTTCCAGCTTGTAGCAAGTTAATGCTCGGCTTTGTATTGGAACTCCAACTTCTGCAACTGAAGTTAAAATACCTTTAGTCTCAAATCCTTTTAAACACAGGAAGATAGGGGAGAGATTGGTGTGTAATGCACAACACGACTGACACCTTAAAACAATACATGTTATGCTTTAAAAGCAATCTTAGGCCAAGCTACACACTGACTTCAAATCCATTCTGCAGCTGTGTTAATCATATTGAAAAAGCCAAGGAGCTTTTGTACAGCTTTGAAAGGTGAAAAATGAACAGAGGACAATGAACTGCAGGGGGAATTATTTTCCATGTATTTCTGAAAAACAAAGCAAAGGGTTTCATCCAAATGACCACTTCAGTTAGTACCATACAGCTGAAGTCCTAACCTCAGCTTTCTCATCGATTGAACATGGTTGACCTCCTTCATAAAGTACCTTGGTTTTCACTGATGAAAAACACAGTGTAATAGCTGCCTGGTGGTGTTTTATATCCCACAGGTCAGTGAGTGCAACTTGTGCCTTGTGTGACTAAGCCATGTTTAATGAGTATCTGTATCAGCTTTCAAATCTAGCCCTTTGGCTTAATTTCTCTGCTCAGGAACCTTTCCAGTAGTGCTCCAAGCAAAGGCAAAACTGAGGACATCATGCTTCTAGTGCCTCAAGGTTCCAAGTTTTCTGAAGTGCCACAGGTATCTTTTCTCGGATGGCTCTTGTGTTTTCCAGGCAAATATAGTTCCTGAGCAGCAGGAACTGAGTGATGGAGAGCTGAGATGCCTGGACTACCAGAGTCAGATGATTCTTCCCTTAAAAACCTGTGCTAAGGTAGTCTGAGATGCAGCCACGATGCTTTGGGAAAGTAATAAAGTTCAGCTATATGGATATGGGCCTTGCAGTGCTATCTGTTTTTAGGCCATCTTGAGTTACTGTCAAAAAAAGTTATCAGGGAGGCAATAGGGACAGGGTGAAATATCAGTAATCAACAATCTTTCATAAGGTTTCACTGCTATGCAGAATTACTGTAATCTGGGTTCCTAGGTTGAAATACAGGATGATGATTTATCTATCACAAGGTCTATCTCATGCTTTTGTTTCAACTGTATATTCCTATGGACCTCAATGGTCTTACTACATTTCACAAGCTTGATTCTGCTTTTTTCAAGCTGTGTTTATCAGTTCTAGAAAACTTCTGTACATTTTCAGTCATTCCGAAACTGAAAAGGGTGCAATTGAAACCAATTTTAATTTTTATTACAGGCTTAGCCATCAACATTTAGCCAGTTCCTGCAGCCTGTTTGTACCTGCTTGTAAAAAGAAACGTCCTTACTGCTGCTTTCAAAACATGAATGGAGAAGAAGAAAGGTTCACAGATTTTCAGAAGTCCAGAGTTGAGATTTGGAGACAAAACTTCTGGCTGTTTTCTAGAGCAATCCTCATCTCACACACACTCTGAGCTGAATCCTAAGTACACAACATTCCTCAAGCAATCCATGCCCCCACCCTCCACAGCTTATCAAGTTTCAATCCTTCAGTAATGCTCACAACTTTGTGAGAAATCAGGACTTCTTCAAAGAAAGTGGAGGGATCAGGTGAGGTTATTTTGTTTGCCCAAGTCAAAATGTGAAGCCAAACCTTCCCATGAGCTAAATCCCTTCCTATTTTTTTATACCCAAAGTGTTTAGGATCAATTCTTTGCTATAAAATTCCCTCTGACAGGTACGTGACATCATAAATTTAACACATATGAGATGAGAGCTTCATAATTTTAAGCTTGTGTGGCTTACAATGAAATGCTGTTATATTTCTTTCTCAGCATCCTCATTTTGGTATCCTTATCACTCTCAAAGCCTATAAAAATTGAATCTGGGTAATCTTGACCTGACAATAATTACATGGAAAACTCATAAACAAAAAGTGTATTAGTTGGAAGCATGTTATTTTATTTTTGTTTTTTTCAGTTTCAAATATCAAGCAGTTAATAAACCTGACCAATTCCACTAACTTTATGTTGGCAAAATACATCTGCCTCTACCTCTCAAATTCTTCTGACATATCAAAAAGGAACTAAACGCTCGTTACACAACTTGCAACATCAATGATTTTCTATAGCACTGTTTCCTGTATCATGCAACATATGAACTGGGCAATTAGCTAGAAGGAAGTACTCATTATCATTTTCTAGGAAGTTGCAGGCAGAGTAGTATCTCTTAAAACAAGGCAGCAAATATTTTTTGTAGCAGTTTATAACAGAGAATGTGCCCTTAATAGGGACAAAGTTCTTTCTTAGGAAAAAATTACTTTCAGGATGAAAAACAATCTCTACATCAGGGCTAGCAACAAAATCCAGATGATATATAAATTTCAGAGGATTTCATTAAGATAATCAATCAATTAAAGCATTTGAGAGTAAGTGATATTCAGTATCTATGGGGCAGAAAGTGATAGTAAATTGTAAAGATTGTTAAAGAAACAACACATCAACTGCTCCAACATGGAACATAGGCTTATATAAAATGGAGAACTTGTAGCTCAAAGGCAAAGCTAGACAAAAAAAAAAGCAATTATGTTCTTATCTAGTGGCAATTACAAAAGGAGAAGTCAAGTGCAATATTATGTATTAAGAGGCAAAGTACCAAACATGAGGCTCCAACCATAATTTTTATTTCAGATGTGTAATTACATGAAGTCAGAAGACAACACAAGAAAAGAAACTTTTTTTTTTCCAGCTCTGTGATTAGTACTTGTTAAATCAACAGCTTCCTTTGGGTTTAGTTCTGAATGGTAATAATGTTTAATCAAATCCTACCTTGCTTAGTTTTGCTCTGTAAAGTTTTGATGGATTGATTCAGCTTTGCTATTATCCATGCAACAAATCAAAGAAATATGGAAAGCAAATAAGAAAGATATGGTTACTCTGAATGAAATAGAAGCTGCTTCATTTGGAGCAAGAATTCCAGTGATCTGTTCTGTGATTCTATGATTCTATCTTTTGAGTATTTTGGCTAAACAGGTTGCATACTTAGTTGTTATGAATTTAGTGAAGGCTTGTTGTAGATTTTAATATGCTTTATTTTGTTCTCTTTGTTGAATAGAGAAGTTCCAACCACCATTGCCTGAGGTGTATTTACCTTAAACACGACTGATATAGGGTCAAAACAGTCCATTATTTGTTAGCTGGAAACAATTAACATGCGGGTAATTGTGATATGTTTTACCTTCATATTAGTAACAGCAGAGCAGAGTAAACTTTTGAACCAAATCAACATGGAAGAAACTGAAATACAGGGGTTTGTAGGGTGCTGGCATAGGGTGGTGACTGCAAACCATGTTAACAAATAATAACAGGACACACGCACCAGTTCAGAAAAAAAATGGGATAAAGGCTCCCATCCGTGGGTACAAGTAACATCAATAACACAGATGGCTTCTTGATGACACAGGATCACTGAGTCACTGCTGAACATGCTAAAACATACAATGCCACTGCACGAAAACACCCCATAATGGCAAGGGGCTTGGTGTTACAGGTTGGGGTTTTTACTTATTTATGTAACTGTATTCCATGAGGCCAGTGAGGAAACCCCATAGTCTCAGAAGAAACACAGAATGGAGACTGCCTGGGTCAGGAATTTGCAATCTAAATATAGCTCTTGATTTGTAGAGGGCAGGGTAAAAATTCTCTGCTCAGTCTGGCCAGCACTAGCTTAGCATGTGCATCACATTCTCTTTTCCATTCTGTTTTCCAAGACCAATCAGAAGGGATCAAATAATAAGCGTAGTTCAGGCAGAATAGACTTACTGTTTTCATTTTTTTTCTACATAAATAATGCAATGTTATTATGGAAAGGAGTAGAAAGAGATTATCCTCTTTTCAGTTCCAGGCACTGGAGGAAGGGTAAAAATATATTACTGCACTTCGCAATGTTACACTTGCAGAGAGAATTTGAATATCAATAAGCAGAGAGATTTTTAAATGGATATTTACATATAATATCACTGTATGTTTACATTTAATATCATATTGGATTTAATTTTATTATGTTGAAGAAAGCAACTGAGTGAAGAATAAACACTGTGGGATGTTATCTCATTGATATGCAGAATCAATATGATAATCAAGTTGCTGATATAAACTCATAAGAAAAAGCTTCTGACATTTCATCTAGGATCCCTAATTTCCTATTTACAGTGTGGCATGAAATGATATACTTCATTCTTATTGTTTAACTAAGAAGATTACTCTTGTATTAATTTCTATTTTTTTTTCTAATTACTTTCACCCACCTTTCAAATGATTCCAGACTAATTCTGGCCTCTACCAAGAAAAATCATGAAGACTTTTTTCTTTTAAAAACAGCTTAATCATAGAATCACAGAATATTCAGAAGCATAAGGTGAATATATAAAACAAAAGATCATCCTAATCCTATGCTATAGTCCTTGTGAGAAGTATGTTTGTCTTTATGAGTTAGAGTGGTTATCATGTGTTTCCAACATCCTAAACAAGTATAAGCTTGTGAAAGAAATTAAACAGGGTATACCTTGTGTCCTTAGCAAAAATCAGAGTCAGGCATGATGACTATTAGGTATATGGCTGATGCGTATTACAGAATTAAATTTCTCTTCCCTATTTTCATTATCATTTGATTCCTTTATTTAACAAGTGCAATTCAAATAAGCTTCCACACCTTTAGTGGGTGTCATATGTTTGCTAACAGATTGGCTGCAATACATACCTAGATGCTCCTACGAAAAGTAAAACTATAAACCAATACACTTCCCTAAATTTCATAACCAGCACCCATAGGGTGGATTTATTGCATGAACTCTCTAAGGGTGTAGTTATGTCCAGAGCCAATAGCAGTAGTGCAGGGAACATACCAGAGATGGGGACTTGCTGTGATTTTGAGGCAGGGCACTGACATGGTGTGAAGCTGGAGAACTCTTTACTTTGGCTGGAGATGTTTTATTGCCCTCTGGGTCTGGGCACTGGTAGGACTATGAACTAAACGTTCTCATCTATTTAGACCTGTGTTTAAATGTTATTAACAAATCATAGAATCACAGAATGATTTGAGCTGGAAGGGATCTTAGAGCTCATCTAGTTCCAAGCCTCCTGCCATGGGCAGGGACATCCTACACTAGACCAGGTGACAGTTTATTCTCCCGGGGATCATACCTCATGGTGATATCACACACAGGGCAGATGTGTTACCCCTGCAACAGACTAAGCAAATGCAGCAGTGACAAACTGTCTTTCGCACATCTTCAGTGACGTGAGAACACCTCCTGAAATATGTTTCTCTGTCTGAATTAAATAAGCTTATCCTTTTGCAAACTGCTCTATAAAAAAGTTATGAGAGCTGACTGTCTCTAAACCTGATATATCATTAAAGCTTCTACAACATTCCAGGTATTGCCACTAGTAATTTTGTGAGTTAGGATTGATTTGGTCTCTATTCAAGAATAAAAAAGAAGCACTGTGCCAAGAATGTTGACAAGGAGCGATATGAACCCAGTCTTATCTCAGTGTTATTGCTCCTGCCAGTCACTATCTTACTATTAAGATAAAGCAAGTTACCCCAGCGTGTAAGCCACTGATTGAAAGCTGGATAATGATTTCTGGAGTTTCCACTGCAGCTGCAGTATTGGAGACAGTCTGGAAGAAAATGGATTGGCAAATTGCAAATTTACGTTTTAGGATGTGCACATAAAAATCAATAGAATGAATTTATATACCTGGCCATATATGTACTCTGACTTTCATTGGCATAAACAAATGGCATCTACTTTTCATAAATAGGTATACATAAATATGTCATCTCTGCTTGTTGATATGGCATTTTACTTATGCAGAGATATTTAAACATAAAAGAGACATTATTTCTATTCTGAATGGTTCCATTAGAGTGATATATACCTCAATACTTGCGAAATATCAGTGTGGCTTACGTGTTGTATACCTATAAGCACCGTGTACATGTATGTGAAATTTATATGTATACAATCCAGTCCTGTAAAAGGGTTCATGCTTTTAAGTGGCTTTTGGATCAGTCCCAGTATATACTTCTTGTCTAGATGCAGCAGAATTTAATACTTTTATTTCTTGTTAGCTGTCTGATAAGCTATGGTTACAACAAGCAGGAGCTGTGCTGGGGGAAAAGAGGTTATGAGATTCCAGAACTGTATGTGTTCCAAAGAAGAATTAAACTATGACTGCAAATATATTTGAAGAGACAGAGGCAGACCTCAAAAGACAGTAATAGGACATTCCTTTAAGGTGCTAAAAGCAAATTCCTCTTATACATAATTCACAATCTGCACCTCAGTATCCACAGCTCAGATTCACTACATAACCACTAGGTTATTAACAGTTTGGGAGTGACATTTGCTTTTACTTGTTCTGTGAGAGCATATTTCTTATCAAAACTGATATGTGGGTCAAGAATTACATGTTTGTTCATGAAATCTTTTTGGACTATTTTCAACCAACTCTGTAAGACAGCTTTCAGTTTCAAAGTTGGTTACCTTCCAGTTTCCTCTGGCTTCATCCTCCAAGCTATCTGGTGAAGCAATGATGTCCTCTGTGTCCTGTAAGTCTTTATAAATCATCTACACACCAGAGCATGGGCTAAGTTAGGCTTTTGGGTGCCAACATAACGTTTTATAAATTAAATAGCTCGTTACTGTAGGGCTCCCTTTGTATTCATAGAATCATAGAATAGTTCGGGTTGGAAAGGACCTTAAGATCATCCAGTTCCACTCCCCCTGCCATAACCAGGGACACCTCACACTAAACCATGGCACCCAAGGCTTTGTCCAACCTGGCCTTGAACACTGCCAGGGGGGGAGCACTCACAACCTCCCTGGCCAACCAATTCCAGTGCCTCACCCCCCTCACAGGAAAGAATTTCTTCCTTAGATCCAATCTAAACCTCCCCTGTTTAAGTTTGAGCCTCTTACCCCTTTTCCTGTCACTACAGTCCCTAATGAAGAGCCCCTCCCCAGCATCGATGGATATCAATAAGCACCTCAACAAAATAACTCATTTAAACTTTTATATTGGGATATCTTCTAGAGATACCTCTTTGGGAAGACAGGAACATAGGAGCAGTTATCCCCTAGCACTATCCTACAATTCCTGCAGGATTCTTAATCCAACATGTTTATTTCATCTGTTTTTGTTCTCATCACCCTAACCATTTATATTTGGGAACATTGTTTAAACTTTACCAGCTATGCAATTATGAAGTGCTCACTTGGCGAGAAAGTCTACATATACCTAACTTCGACATTAAGTGCATACTGAATTAAAGAGCTAACAACAAATTTGCACAATTTATATCATTCGATATTTGCATCACACCACTTTGTACAACTGACAGAAAAACCAAAACCACAGATGTTTTCCCTCCTACTGTACTATTTCAGGTAGAAACTGCTGCTCTTATTTTGTAGTAAACAGAATAGTTGCTATTATTTCTTTCTTCATTTTACTATTTGCATGAGTCAAAGCACTGAATTCCATAGAAATTGAGGGGTTGGGGTTTGGTCATTTTTTTTTATATGACCTTATAGCTATGAAATCAACACTGTTCTACTTTTAAGTCTTGGGCTAGAAAGTCAACAGGATTGGCCTTCATATTTTGTCCAGCCTGCCTGCAATAAGCTTTATTGTCAGTATCCACTTAAAACGATGATAAAAAGTAAATATACTGTAAGGTATGAAATCAGAAATAGCTAGTGGATTGCTGCCAATCTTGATCATTATGACAGCTTTTGGATTTATTGTATTAATGGATTGCATTAAAGGATTGTCCAATCTAAGTCTTTTCCAGTTTCTAATGAATGTTTAATGGATTTCAGGAAAACAATACTTTAATCTGTGCTGGCACAAATTATAGTTTGGTGTGAGACTCAGAAAAGGAAATTAAGACATTCTCTACCTACCATGTTTAGGTCTAAACCATGATAGTGTTGTATAGGGTCTTATGTAGGCTCTGTTTATGTTACATATATCATATTTATATAAGCTGGCATCCTCTACAGACCTTGAAATCCCTTGTAGGCTATAAGAAAGCGGTATTATCTCAATTTTTTATACTTGGAAATTTAAGCATAGAAGCTAATCTGAAGTTCTGTTTAGCATAAAAGCTTTTCATCCAGGGTTTTATATTAGCTGCTTCTCTCTAGTGTGTTGGTATTTCTAAAGAATAATACATATATTATACACTTGTAAGACTGAATTTTTTCTTCAGTCTATACTTAGCAGATGAGGAATAAGAAAGAGAAGTGACTTCCCTAAAGCTGAGCAGATGATGTGTGGCAGAATGTACACCCTGCATCTTAGAAGTCTCCTTCTCATCTAGTGTGGAATACTGGAATTATTCTTACCTTCCTTTTTAAACCAAGAGCTTCCTATTCATTCATTGAATGCTGAAAGATTCTTCAGATCTGAAGATCACTCTTGTAGTGAGGAACTTATTGTCTAAATAGACAGTGTGAAATGGACTGCCTAAATTCCCATTCCACATAAATTGGGAATAAGGCATCAAAAACCTAAATCCCACTTAATGATCCAGTTTACTTCATTTTCAGGTGAGGCTACCAGTAAAGATACCCTTACTCACAAGTCATCTCTTTGCTCGATACCTAACTTGAATTGCCCAAATACGCTCAAGAATTCTTGCTGTGCAGAGTTGGAAACATTTCTTGCTGTAGTTTCTGCTTTAGTCAATCATGCAGATGTGCCCAGAGAAGCCCCAAAGCTGGAAATGGGCAGGACCACAATTGCATGAATACTGCACAGCTTTGAATAACTAGGACATGAAGGATTTTGGATGAGAATGCCTTCCATTCCTCCATTGTCACTACTGTAAGAACAAAGACAAGAATAAAAACTCTCAAAGCAAGGTGGAAATCCCTTGGCTACCAATGTTCAGCTGCCTTTCCTTGTGAACTCTGATTTCTGGTCCATGATTTGTTCTTATGATCACACAATGCTTCATCTTCAAGATACTCTCACTCAGGACACTCCAAAACTGCAAATTAATCATTCAAAGCTGGACTGAACTCTGCATTTTAAAAGGCATTGATCTGTCCCCATTAACCGTACACATTGGGTAAAAACTGAATTGGATGTGTTTTCTCCTCCACTTCCTTTTCTACCCAGGTTTACATTCTCAAAAGTTTAGTAAGACAATGCTAATACTTGACATTGAGATCTTACTAGTAAATATCCATCATGAATCTCCCAAGTCTCATGTTCCATCATCTGTTATTGGGGTTTTTTCCAGTTTGTCTACTGACACTTCTTAATTTAATGATCTGGAATAGCTACTTTTAAAGACAAGCCCTGGGTAGAAATTTTGAAGGTGAGAATGTGGTTAAACATCCTCAGCCTGAGGGAGTTCAAACCCACACCACAGAACACCTTAATTATTCAGGTTTGGAGTATCCTAAGGAACAGAATATCAGAATGGGAAGTGATGAGAAAGCAAGGTCTTTTAAGCAGAGCAAGGAAATGCTAATAAGAAAGGACAACAAAGACATAAACTGTTCAGAATTTGAAAGGGAAGAGCCCAGATTTAAAGCTAGGAGAGACTCTGAAAAGAGGAAAATACCCTTTATCCAATCCGGATCTCATTGATGTTATTTTTTGCTGCTGAAGTCAGAAGCATTATACACCAATATTTCACAGTGCTGCTAATTTTCTGCTCAAGATGCAGCCCTTTTGTTCTACAGATGTGCCATAACTTAACTTGTAAACTACTGATTATGCAACTATGCTAAATAACATGTTAATGCACAATTTTATCTGTCTGTACTGATTGTTATTAATCTGGCATACACATGTGCCTATGCCAAATTATAAAATATGGCAGTTGTTTCACTGATTTACAGTGTGAATTGCAGACTGTCACAACTTAAATTACTTCAGGGTGTGCAACAGTGCTTGGACTCCCAGTTTCATCATTCAGGATTAGTTATTAAGAAACTGAGATAATGCTAAAACACCAATCCCCCACATGTGGCGAGTAACTTCTATAGGGAAATATGTGGTGTAAAGGAGGTAAAAACAGAGCAAAGGCTGTAAATCTTCTGGAATTTAGTATGCAGTTAGCAGCATGTAGATCCATGAATGTGATTAACAGTCCCCTGCAAGTAAGACAGCTCCTTTAGCTGTCAAGATTTCCACAAAGCAAAACCCAATTACACATAAACAGATCTTGAATACTCCCTCTGGGCTTGTGTTTCTCTTAGCTATAGATTTTCATTCTTACTTTTTTTCCCCCCAAATGTAATATTTAATACATCTAAAGGTTGCCATTTTATTGAGGAATTCAGACAGTGTAATCCCATGAGTGGCTTTCTTTGATCATACGTGGTATATTTTAAATTGAATATATTGACAGCATATTATAACATGCTTTGTCTTGTAAATTAATTTTCAGTTAGTTTTTAATGTATGTCAAATATGAATTGCAATCAGTTCTTGGTTTTGTGTTTTAATATCATGACCACTTCTTTCATGGAAGGGCAAAAACCTCCTGTAAATGGCTTTGGGCTACTTTTAAGTAAAGCACATCATTTCATCTCAAAGGGCACAGTGAAGGCCACTTGGGACAAGGTTCATGTGCTTTAACTTAGGCATCTAAAAATTGCTTCTCTAAATCTGAGCTGCTTGAGTTCCCTGCATAGACTGCAAAACAGAAATTATTACTTTTTAAGAGTCATTAATTTTCTCAAAACCAGCCAGTTTTGCTAGGTCAAGTGAATTAATCTCTGAAGATGCCTATTTCTCTCTAGTGACTCTAGAAAGAGCCTGTATTGTCCAGACCTCAACACATTTTTAGATACTTTTTAGATAAGGTAAGATTAAGCTGCTTAAAATAGATGCCCAGGGTCATTTGAGATGCCTTCTGGTATCCAAGACATGCACATGGCGAGACAGATATGATGCAGAGCCTACAGGAGGCCCAAGAACTTGTAAAGTAGCAACTAGAGACCAGGCAAAATAATCCCCAACACATAATGAAAACCAAATTGTCTATTTGAGTTAACTGAATTCTATCCTTGATTTTAAGTGACATATATTCCACTCCAAATTACTTCAGCAAATGAGGAGGACAGTAAAGGATTAGCTTTCCTTCCCTAGAGTGCTGGTTTAAGCTTAGATGACTCACATTCAGTGGGTTTGAGACTGTGATGTTGGAAACTGGATGTCAATAAATAGTTGTGCAGTAGATGTCAACATACAGTTGTGTATCTGTGAGCTGAGTAGCTGAGCTCTCGTGACCACCATTTGCCCATATGTGTCTATCTTCTACAAGCTGTGCTGCTGAAGTGTATCTTAGGCATTCACATATATTATTGGTGTCTATGATACATGACTTACAAGTGACTCATGCCCATCTGGACTTGTAGCTGAAGTACAGATGAGGCACCAGTGACATCTCCAGTAACTTCAATGCCAACATGTGGGCAAATAGATCAAGTCCCTCTTGATACAGCTGTTGGAATCTAGACAACAACAGAGTAGATAGAGTAGATAGTAGACAACCCACAAGAAATACTTGTGATTCATCAGACAAATCACAACTTAGATAAGAGATTTTCTTAGCTCTCCATTAACTGTCATGTAGGGTCTGGTAACTGGTGCACATGTAAGCGACTCAGTCTGCAACTGAATTAATCCAATATCAAAAGCTGATTGAACTTTGGTTTGTATGACATAAGGTACTTCTTGTCTAATCCTTTCTATACAAAGCCTGCATTTCTAAATGTAGTTCCTCCTTATCCATTATCAGTGTTAGAAGTGGGATAGAAGTATTCCAGGATTCTTCTTTTGGTTGGCTGTGACCATGACACATTAGTCCCACTGAAAGTTGTGGGACTAATTTGACTGTCCTTAAAATGTTTGACAAATGGGACAACATCGTGTCCCCTAAAACAATGTTTTGTGTGTAAAATGTCTCAGGAAAATTACTTCTCCCCACAGCACCACAAAAACCCTTCTTAAACACTGGCAGCAACTTTGAAGGAATTCTCTGTTTAGCTGCTAAAATGAACAGATTTAAAAGTTACTTAAAATCACAGCCTCTATTTGCCAAAGTACTTATGCAGAGTCTGGAGAGGCCTTTAATCTAGCAGACAGAGGCAGGATAAGGTCTAATGATTGCATGCTGAAATCGAAGTTCAAGATAGAATTAAAAGGAACTAATTTTTTAACTGTATAATGAGCTAACTTACTGGGGCAAATTACTAAGTGTAATTGTAGTCCTTAAATCAAGATCAGATATGCTTACAAAATATACATCTTAGTTTGACAACATATAGCTGGGCTTGAGGCAGAAATCCCTGGATGAAATATGGCCTGTGTTATGCAGGAACTCAGATTACACAGAGGTGAACTATTTAATCTTAATCATAGAATAGTCAGGGTTGGAAAGGACCTCAAGATCATCCAGTTCCAAACCCCCTGCCATAAGCAGGGACACCTCACACTAAACCATGGCACCCAAGGCTTCATCCAATCTGGCCTTGAACACTGCCAGGGATGGAGCACTCACAACCTCCCTGGGCAACCCATTCCAGTGCCTCACCACCCTCACAGCAAAGAATTTCTTCCTTAGATCCAATCTAAACCTCCCCTGTTTCACTTTGAACCCGTTGCCCCTTGTCCTGTCACTACAGTCCCTAACAAAGAATCCCTCCCCAGCATCCCTCTAGGCCCCCTTCAGATACTGGAAGGCTGCTCTGAGGTCTCCACGCAGCCTTCTCTTCTCCAGCCTGAACAGCCCCAACTTTCTCAGCCTGTCCTCTTATGGGAGATGCTCCAGTCCCCTGATCATCCTTGTGGCCTCCTCTGGACTTGTTCCAACAGCTCCATGTCCTTTGGATGTCGAGGACACCGGAACTGCACACAATGCTCCAGGAGAGGTCTCCCGAGAGCAGAGTAGAGGAGCAGAATCACCTCCTTGGACCTGCTGGGCACGCTCCTTTGGATGCGGTTGCTTTCTGGGCTGCAAGCGCACACTGGAGCCGGCTCATGTTCATGTTCTCATTGACCACCACCCCCAAGTCCTTCTCGGCAGGGCTGCTCTCAATCTCCGCTCTGCCCAACCTGTAGCTGTGCCTGGGATTGCTTCCCACCCAGCTGTAGGACCTTGCACTTGGCAGGGTTAAACTTCATGAGGTTGGCATCAGCCCACTTCACAAGCGTGTCAAGGTCCCTCTGGATGCCATTCCTTCCCTCCAGCAGATCCACCTAACCGCACAGCTTGGTGTCATCGACAAACTTGCTGAGGGCGCACTCAATCCCACTGTCCATGGCAGCAACAAAGATGTTAAACAGGACCAGTCCCAACCCCAATCCCTGAGGGACACCACTCGTCACTGGCCTCCAGCCGGACACTGAGCCATTGACCACAACTCTTTGCATGTGGCCATCCAACCAGTTCTGTATCCACCGAGTGCTCCACCTATCAAATTGATGTCTCTCCAGTGTAGAGACAAGGATGTCGTGTGGGACAGTGTCGAATGCTTTGCACAAGTCCAGGTAGATGACATCAACTGCTCTACTCCTGTCCATCAGTTCCGTAGCCCCATTGTAGAAGGCCACCAAATTGGTGAGGGAGGGTTTCCCCTTAGTGAAGCCCTGCTGGCTGTCATAGAGCACCTCGTTGGTTTTCATGTGGTATGGCTTTGAATCCACAAAGCAATAGGCAAGGCATTTCAAGCAATAGGTAAGATATGTTCATGTAAAAGTTAATTTACCTGGGGTCTTTATCCTCAGCTTCTCCTTGTGTACTTGTTTCTGCCCGTAAGTCAGACTCAAGTCTGCTGCTAGTTTGTGAGACTGCAGTACCTCAAGAACCAGGGTTTAACTTATGTCTCGTTTCAGTGACAGGATTTACATTTAGCTGAAATAATAGTCACTAAGAGGAAGACTGTACGCTTCCATATTTGCTTGACCTAATATTTCATGGCATCTGGGTTTCTATATTTGGCAAGACATCTCCTGTTTTAGTCTAGCTGCTACCACAACTATGTCTCAGAAAAGAACCCTCTTTCACATCATTGATGGGGTCCTGCTTCTGGAGGTTTAGGTGACCACACAATGTTTACTTAGCCATGGAAATGTATAACTTCCTTTCCTTCACCTTACAGAGAACTGTTATATTTATGAGACAAAAAAAGAATACTAAAGATTCAACTAACCATAGAAGAATTACACATTAATTGAGATGCCCTTTAAAATGCAAGTGGCTAGGCATCACCTTAGCAGTTCTGACCTCACTTGTTGCTTTTCTGTCCAAAAGAGTGAATTAGAAACAGGATCATCCTAGTGCCAGTATCTAACGGACACCTGGAAAACATCTGGAAAGCATCTGGAAAACAGTGAGCTTTGCTAATCCTTGAGTTTTAAAGAAGTCCATCAGTAACCAGCTTCAACAGTGACTTGTGATGTAAAGGATGGAGAAAAATAACACGAAAAAATGGTAAAACTGGCTAGTGATTTATATGTCTATTTTGATGTGAACTCTTCCTTGGGAAAGACAGAATTATGTGGAAAATACAGAGATACTGCTGTTGCCAATGTAAAAAGCTTTTACCAATGTATCAGCTGGGATAAGTTGCACTCAGAAAGACCAAAATTATCAAATGTTGCTGCTATCAGGCACCCTACAGTCTGGTCCATTTCTATATGTGTAGTATTTTCTGTCAGCATCAGTAGACTGCATTTTGGAGTGTGGTGGGTGCACTGTGAAATCACTATGCATTATATTCATGGTTTTGGATACAGTACTTTTGAATTTCGTGACACTTATGCTGCAGAATACTCAAGAATGACACTTATCTGTAATGGAAATGGGAAAGCAAAGAGAAGCCTTTTTCTCTGCATGCCTTTGGTCTTAAAAACATGCATGTGCAGGAGTGGGAGGTGCATTTGTCATTGTAACTACTTCTTACTTTCTAGTGAGAACTAGGATGCAAAGGCAAGATTCCATTTCCTGAATGTGTCACTTTGCTTTTCAGTGTGAAACAGGACTAGACTGGGAACTAGATGGAAATTATAATAACTTCATTTTTAATATTTGACTTTTTACAAAGCACAAAGCCTCCAAAAATAAAACCCTCAACCCCTACATCTTTACTTTTTTTTTCTGGCAGAAATCTTTATTTTTATGTCTCATGGGATTTGATCCCAGATTTCTTACTGAGTTCAGGACAAATAATAACATGTAAAGATAGACAGCGTCAAGGACTTTTGAGGCTAGCAAGATGCTGAACCTTTATTTGCACATCTCAGCTTCCTTCTGTTAAGGAACAATTCCATTCTCTTTGACCGGGTGGGAATTTTTCTTGGTTTTATTCATCACAGGGACCCCACAAACACCACTTTGTCACCTTGCTAATGTCCCAAATCCAGTTTTGTTCTGGTCATGCAGATGTCTGCATGGTGGATGTTCATGCAGAGATGAATTTGTTCATATGCAATAGGTCTAAAATTAGATGAGTTTAGATTTATCTGCTTCAGAACCGCCTTTGCTGACTGATGTCTTTATGTTCTGTTGTTCACTGAACTTTTTTTCTCATTATAAAGGACCATTGTTTATAAACTATAAGCAGATCACAGACAAGTGACATTTAGCATATAGTATATTCACATTAGTTCCTTTGAAATATATATACAAGAATATTGTGGAAGAACAGATAAGTGCATTTACCCATTCCTTAAGTTATGCCCATGCCTAACTCATCACCTTATGACAAGGTCTACAAAGAAGAGTTGGTAACTTAGTGCTCAACCTCCCTTAGGGTTCCATAGGAATTAAACTCAAAAATCCCCTAGGCACAGATGAAAACTTCAGTTCTAACTAATACATGTGTAACCTCAGACCTACCAAAGTGTTCAAGCCAGGATCCATACAGGTTTTTTGAGTCGTAAGTTCCATGGAAATCAATGGGAACTAGCTGCCTAAATGCCTCATTCATTTGGGCTCTGTGGAAGTATAATTTTTAGCTTGGAATTTATTTTTGGCTAGTTGGAATTGATTTTTGTTCTTATAGCTTAGAAAACGGATACATTCTTTGCCTTAGATCAGTATTTTTTCTGTCTATTGTTTTTAATTGCTTTTGAATTATTCCCTGCCAGTTATCACTATCCCTAATTCAAATACGGGTTGAAAAATATTTATAAAGAACTCCATCCATCATCACAAAGACAGTTTCTAAAGGTAAGTCCACATGGTTTGCTGTGATACAGACCTAATAACTGGCTTTTCAACCTGCAATAAATATTCCTTTCCCTGTCCTCTTCTGATTGCTCCATAATTAACACTGGGGAGACACAGATTTAACTATCTGACAGATATTTATTTAAAATACCTTCTGCTGCATATATTAACATTTCTTTATCTACTTTTTTAAAGCAGCTTTGAGTTCAGCAATAAAATCAGATCCAGAGTTTGGTTATGTTAATAGCCTTTCATGGCAGTGGTGTAGATCAATTTGGAAAAAGTAGTGAATCAGTCATCTGCAATATAATTGTATGTGTTTACACTGTAGAAATGTTTTTAGCATAAAAACACAATAGAAACATATGACTCACATCAATATCATTTACGATGGATAAACTGTGAAAGGGAGTTTGGTGAAAAGGAAGTTTAAATGCTTCTCACATACATGATACTGATTTATGTGTTAACTAAGTCTTTCTCCTGAGCTTCTGCAAAAAGGCAGAACTGCAAATAACTGCTACTTATCTAATCCCCTGGTTAGTGAATACACTTGTGCCACTCAAAAAGAAGACCTAAGTGCCCATGTGTGAGGTTAATTGTATTGGTAGCTCTGGCTATCTCATCTCTCGTATCTCCCTACTAAAAGCCCAAAAACAAGCTCATAAAATAGGATTTCTCCTTTTTCTTTTCTGTCCATTTGTTTTCCTTTTCTTCCTTTCCTTTTCCTTCCCTTCCCTTCGGGATGCAAATAGAACATGAGATTTTGGAAGCCAGTTAGGGGACACCACTGCTATTAATGTCAATGTTTTTGCAGGAAGCTCTGACCACTTCAAGCTGTGGCTGTCTGAGCAATCTGGGGTGCAGTAACCCCACAGGAACAGCCACTGATGTTGCTCCTGACCAGGAAAGAGTAAGACAATGTCCCTACTCTTTATGTCATTTATGCCACATGGTGAATCTGCTTAGTGTGGCTGTAGGAGCCAAAATCACTTTTGAAACAAATATAGATAATTCAGACTACTGATCTGTCAGGATGCACAACATCCAATCCTGTTGATCCCAGTTATTTTGCTACTATCTATAGTGGGGTTCACTGGAAACTTAGCAAGGGGGGTTATCTGTCCTTTGTGACAAAGTCTTCTGTGACAAATGAGTGAGAAAGATGTTATGGATTCAATACTTCTTTTGCCAGAAAAGTCTTTGTGTACATTCTTTGTACATATATATATAAAGATATATCTAGAATAGAAGAATCTATTATAGACATGTTCTAATGCTATTGTCATCACAACAATATTTGGGCACTTTCATAATAAGCCTTAAGGTCCGTGATTAAGACCTAATTTACAGCTCAGCTTCTCCCAGGGAAGAATCCAGTGTGAAATACAATGCATTGTTTTGAGAGGGTTTTACTTTGTTTGGGGTTTATTTTCAACATATATGCTGAGGTCTGACAAGATGAACACTGTTTTCAAAAGCAGCAAAGTTGCAGATGGAGGAAATTATTTGTTTACAGTATTGTCTGTCAAAGAAATGTCACAGATAGATGGGGTTTACTCAAATATTAGAGTTAGCAACCAGTTCTCTGATTTAGCTGGGTAATAAGTATATACTCAGGCAGCAAGACAGCTTGCTGTTGGCTACATGTATCATGTTCAAAAGCACAGAGGAAGCCCAACAAAGCCACTTGTAATTTGCACTCACTAAATTGGATACAGATCCACCTTTTTCTCCAACAGTAGCCTAGAATAACAAAGGTTTTGGGAAAAATGCCTGGGTTTGGTTGAACATTTCTTCTCATTGGCTATCTGCCACCACAAACACAGAGGGGATATAATAACAGTCATTTGGAGTTCTATAAACCTTGTCATCTGAGGACCTCAGAATGCTTTCCAAGTGTTAATTAAATCCTCATAACATCCATGTACCCATGCATAGCAGATTTCAGGTTGTTAGGCTCTCCCTGTGACCACAGCAGCTCACTAACTCTATTGCTCTTGGGAAACTTCAGACCCTCTCACACCAGAGACAAGAGCTGCATCTCAGTCGCTGCACTGCCAACCCAACCACTGGCATTGTGGCTCCTACTTAACTCTTTCAGAACTAAATTAGGTGAATTTTTCAGAGAAACTGAACACCAGACTAACTGCAGAGGAGCTTGAAGATAGGTTAACCTGGCTTGGGGGGATAATGCTTTATTAGCAGCTGCAGAGACTATGCTTTATTAGCAGCTGCAGAGACTATGCTTTATTAGCAGCTGCAGAGACTATGCTTTATTAGCAGCTTAAAAAATCCACTCAGGTCAGTACAGAAAGAAATCATTCCTCAGTTCTGCAAAAGCACACAATACCTCCCCATGTTGCTGACTTCAAGCAATAAAAAATCGTGAGTTCACTCCAAAAAGTTCTTTTAATAGTCTTTNGCAGCTTAAAAAATCCACTCAGGTCAGTACAGAAAGAAATCATTCCTCAGTTCTGCAAAAGCACACAATACCTCCCCATGTTGCTGACTTCAAGCAATAAAAAATCGTGAGTTCACTCCAAAAAGTTCTTTTAATAGTCTTTTTGTCTTCAGGCTTTTTGTTCCCTGCCCAGTTCTTGAGACATTAGAGTTTTAAAGTTCTTTGAGGTGGGAAAAGATTTTTCCCACAATCATAAAGAAATGAAAACAGATATTCTTTTCAAGTCACATGGGTCATTAAGCTAGGAAAGGATCAAATATTGCAAGATGTGGTATAACTCAATAAGAGTTAGCAGTGCTGTTTGTTTACCTTCTAAACACAGCGTTATTTTCTCTTAATAGTCAGCTCCAAAAAGACACTCTATTTCAAACTCCGTGCAGAAAGAGCTCTCTCTTTCTTACTGCACTGTAATGGGTATCTTGCAATATGTCTTTGAATATATTTGGTGTGACCATCTCAAACATAAATCCATCTGAATGCTATTTTCATTTTTCCCCTTATATGCATTTTTGTTTAATCTACTGAGTGCATGTAAATAAATCCAGCACTAAGCTCTATGGAGAGGCTAGAGTAAGGATGTACTGCAGCACACACAAAGCTTTGTCTTGTTACCTCCTGTCCATGCAGTTTGTGTTCTCAGTTCTGATCATCTTGAATTCAGATCCCATTATGTCACCTATGGAGACAAGTAATGCATGCAGATACCAGTAAATATTCTCCAGGCAGCCTTCTAGAAGCATTTCTTTACCTTGAAATATCAATGTACAGTGCTTTATGTCACTAACAGTGCACTCTGGAAAGCCATTAACTCCTGTCTACCTCGCAAACACAGAGGAAACTCCACAGTGCTCTTGGTGACTACTGCATAATACAGATACACAAGAGGTAGCTTTAAAATAGATTGTTTGGATGCCATAACAGCCCCATTGTGGTAGCCTGGAGCTCATTACCCTGCCAAGAGACCTCTTCAGGCCATATTGAACATGCAAATTGTACTGATATTCCTTCTGTGTTCAGCAGAAGTCTGTGCAAACTAAATGTGGTCTGAAATGGTTAACCAGCCCACTTTATAACTCCAGACATACCAAATAACAAACTACATTTCCAGGAATTACTTCCTCTGACATTATTATGATGAATATAGAATCATAGAATAGTTAGGGTTGGAAAGGACCTTACTATATACTTCCACAGTGCTACATACGGCTCCTTTCTTAGTTTATAATTAGAAACCACAAAAAAATGTACTGGCTAGAAGCAAATATTACTTTTTTTGTGTTGTCTCTTGGTGATTGGTATGAAAGTTATGAAAGCCTCACAGGGTAACAAACTATAATACTTAATGTCTTGATTTGGTTTTAATGGCTAATATAATTTTCAATTCATGAAACGCTGTATTTTTAATTATGGGAAGGCCATCCAAACTGTCTTACATAAAGTTCCAAAAGAATTTCTTTCCAGGGGGGAAGGTGTATTTAGAATGAGGTGTAAAGAGCACTCCTGTTCCATACCTGTTACACTACATCTAACACAAGATTTGAGAGCTTTCCAGCCCTGTATACAATAATCACTAACTTTTTTTGTATTTTTTGTGTTCAGCCTCCCTCTGAATTAAAGGTATATGAATTAGGATGCTTTGCAGTGTGCATGTAGATATGTGATATGTTCATTAGAGGAGGTGAATTCAAAGAAGCATACACTACACACAGAATGGTTTTTGCTTCCATGTGATTGTGATTCAGATAACAGACAACTGAAGCTTCACCTACTTCATGTAGCCACCAGCTCTAGCTTTCAAGACTTATTACATCATTGGTAAACAGTCTTTCTTTTAGTATATTATTTGATGATCACTATCTTTCCTTCCGCAAATACTAAGCGGCTCCTAATGTTTTTTCCTAAAGGAGACCCAGATGTGCTTTCCATCGTCCTTTTCCCTAGCCAGCTTATGACAAGCCAAAAGGTAAATCCAGTTGTTCTCTCCCACCCTGCAGTGCTGTGACCTCACCCTTCCTGCTTCTGTTTCTCCTTCTGAACAGTCTTAAAGAGCTCCAAGACCCAGCTGCTGAAGACAACACCTACAATATTTCACACATCGTTATTCTCTAGAAACTATTTAATGCAAACACACTCATCTAGGTACTTACAAATGTCAAGGTAAATTCACCAGGCAGAAATTGTGTCAAAACAACCTAGATGCCACCCACTGGAATGGGAAGGTTTGGGGACAGAGGAGAAGCAGTTGAAAGCAGATCACTTGACTTTTTAATATGGTTTTTGACATTGGCTTATGTGATGTTCTCACAAGGAAATTAGGGGAGGGGAGATGCAAAAACATTTGAGTAATTCATCAACAGTAGTTTGTGATCGAATTAAAGGGAGCTATCAAACAGAATTTCAGGGGAGTTCATCTCTGCTTCAGAGTGTATTGAAAATTTCCATTAAAACTTCAACAAAGGAGTGAAGACCGATCACAGAAAGTGTAGATGACACAAGTCCCAGAAGGACAGAAACCACTCTGAAGGAATATATTGTACCCATAAAAATCTCAATCTCAGTTCTTTGGTTGGTTTTAGATCTTCTGAAAAGATTGCAAAATATAGTGAGGGTAATGTCTAAATTTATTAGGTTTTATTTAACCTAAAGCCAAGAATTCTAAAAGGGATGTTAGAAGTGTTAAAGATATGAAAAGCTATTAGAACTGTTGCAAAGGACAGAGCAAAGTATCCCAGGTTTACGCTATGGCAAAGGAAAAGTTCAGCTTAGACATCAGAAGCAGTTTCTAACAATGAAGACAGTAAAGCTCTGGAATAACTGAGGAGGAAGGGGGTAAAGTCACCACCAGATTAGATGAATGTCTACTAGAACTATGATGGAAGATGGAAGAACTATGAACCTGGTCCCAATTCAGATAAAAGATATTTCCCGCCCACATTTGTGTTTCATTGTCTCATAGAATTTGAGTACCTACAAAACCAGTACTGCATTTGTCCTCACAGCAAGCCCATTTGGTAGGGAAATAGAAGTAGTTATTTAATTTTTGGAATTAAATGAATGAAATGAAATGTGCCTTTAGCAAAGACACAAAGAAAATGCTAAGTCCCAGATCCAAAGCATCCTAAGGATGCCCATTGATGTGCTGGTGATCCTCTGTAAGTCTAGATGAGTTCCAGGAACTTACTGTACATTATGGCAACTGAACTACATCATTGTCATTTGTTACATTTCATGTCCCAATAGGAAAATGAATAGAATGGAATTCCTCTTCTTCTAACCTATCACACACATTGCATGAAAAACTAGATTTAGTAAATACAGCCTATAAACCAATATATAGGTCTTTTGGCAACTTTACAGTGCATTTCAACTTTGATCATCATTTGAAAGGTGGCATTTAATTGTATCATGACTGTTCTCATTTCAAAGTCTTCTTGTTTGTGAAAAATGGGATACGATGTCTTTGAAGCTAACGGCCATCAAGATATTACATTAATACTATATTGACTCAGCCCTTCATCCTTCCAAGGTGTATAGACTGAGTTGCATGCAGGCAGATATGTGATGATACCTTTGAAAGAAGATATTTGTGTGGAACTACAGAGCAGTCAGTCTCACCTCTGCGCCTGGCAACATCTTGGAGCAGATTCTCCTGGCAGGCATGCTGAGGCACATGAAGAACAACGAGGTGCTTGGTGACAGTCAGCGTGGCTTCACTAGGGGGAAATCCTGCCTCACCAATTTGGTGCTCTTCTACGATGGGGCTACGGAACAGATGGAAAGGAGTAGAGCAGTTGATGTCATCTACCTGGACTTGTGCAAAGCATTCAACACTGTCCCACAC
>NDXB01016901.1:0-38692 GCA_002631895.1 Agapornis roseicollis
TTTTTTGTTGCTTACAGGAAAAATGTTTTCTCTCTAGGAGGCTGCTTTTGACAAAAACTGACACAACAGTTAAGTGACCCTTAATCATGGGGAACCCATCTGCAAAAAGGTTAAATAAAATTCTTCTGCTAATGAGGAATAGCTGGGAAACAAAGCAGAGGGATTTAGTTGTTCTGCATTTGTTTATTTGGAGATAAGATCTAATTTTCAGGCAGGCTGACAACAAAGATGGAAAGATGAAGGAAAGAGTCTCCTTTTCCCTTGCATTAGTGACTAATAGCCCCAAATGACATTTCCAGGAGTGAAGAGCCAGGAAAATGGTGTGACTTGCTGAGGAAACCAGCTCTCCTTCATGTCTCTTCTTTATCCTGCCCCAGTGGCAGACCCTCTCCAGGGTGACTTGACATGGAGCAAACCATCCCCATTGCCATCCTTCCACTGCCAGATGCTTTGGCTATATCTAGAAGATTGAGTACAAAGGAATCAGGGACTGTTCTCTGCCCTGGAGGCCAACTGGCAGAGCACAGCTTATATCCATATGTTTAATAAACTATCTTTCTCTCCAAAAAAACACCTCTCCAGACTCAGACTTTCTGCTAGGAGCCTATGGCTGCTGGTCTGCTGCACACAAAGCCATGCCAGGAACAGCACCAACAATTTTACAAAATGGATTATTGTGTGCCCCTGCTTTTCCCCATGACTGTGTTCTGTTTAACTCACTAGCATGGACCCAACCTCACTGCATGTACCAATTGAGGGCAACCACAAAATGAAGCATTGCCTCCTCACATGCCTCCCTGGAAGAGCTTTGTGGGGTGGCCACAACTGCAGAAGAGTCTTGGCAGAGCACAGGGACTCTGAAGAAGGTTCACAGGGAGCAGACAGGGCAGTTTGGCCACCAAATCAGGCCACACAGCAGGCTTCCCTGCCCTGAATTAGGTAGCTGTGCTTATGCTTAGGAATGAAGAGGGAGAAGTGAGCTTTCCTTGTAAAGCCTGCCTGGGAACCCCACTGAATTACTGACACTCGTGAGTGCAGCCTCCAAGGAGACAGCCTTCTCTGCAGAGCTGAGATACCGACTGCTGCACCGGAGTCCTGTCATATTGAGGGCTGGAGGTCCATAGAGAAGAGAGAGGTCTGGGGGAAAGTCAAATAACCTGAAAGTGTAGGTGAGCACTTTGCTCTCCCCTGTTTGGAATTAAACTGTACAAGAGACTTCCTTTAGGAGATGAGTTACTTTAGTTTTCACTTTTTTAGTAATACTGTATACAAATTGCCAAATACAAACAAGAGATGTAATTGATTTAATCCACTGACAAAGGTGCTGTGCAAAGGTGACTTATTGCATTCAGCAGAAGGAAAAGTAGCTTAAGGAGTCAATGTGCTGTATATTTAGATAGATAGTTGCTATCACACCAGTGATGTTTTTCTGTTCTTCCTGCTTCTCAGCGCTGTGTACTCCTCGCTGCATGAATGGTGGGCTCTGCATTACACCCGGCCTCTGCATCTGTCCCCCCGGCTTCTATGGCATCAACTGTGACAAAGGTAACTGCCACCTCAAACCTAATCCCCGCCAGGCTCCATATATCCAGTAGCCTTTTCTTCATTCACATGTGCCAGTTTCCCTTTATAGTGTGTTTTGGAAAGTCAGGTGAGTGAGGAAGTAGGTTTTGAATGTTTAGTGATTCTTCAAACAGATGCTCTAGCACAATCTGGCAGCTGCTGGAAGAATGTAGGGATTTGCAGTGCTTTTGCAGCTGGGTATGCAGGCACCCATATACACCAGCTCCCTGTAGGGTAATTCAGATAACCACTTTAGTTGGTCCATTAAAAGCTGTGGGACCTACCACAACATTCACTTACATTTCTGGCCTAAGGGTGTAAAAAGAATATTTCAATTTGAACTCTGTTTTCATGGAGTAAAACCAGTTTTACTGATTATTTTGTTCATGGATTTGCTACATCTAGACAGATAAAAAAATAAGCAACTATTCAATTCTTTGTGGCACTGTGAGTTAGGAGGGATTAGAAGGAGCAATCAGTTATTCAGAACTGTAATTTGGAACAGTCCAAGCTACCACGTATTAAAAAACCCAAGTAGTTTCCTGCAGAAATTTAACTGACCTGCTCATGGCAGAGCAAATTAGAGAATATTCATTGTTGCAGGACTATATGAAGTGAAGACTAAATGCAAAAGGTCTTAGTGAACTTTCCAGCAAAATAATGGGAACCTTCCTAGGCCTTCAGGTATGCTTACGTGGACTGTTGCTCTCATTGTCCCCCTGTCTTGTATCTAGTCCTTGATGAGGCTTATATCACATTTAAAAATGTTTCAAAAATGCACTGAAATGAAATGCTTCCAATGTCTTGAAGAATTGATGTGAATCCCAGCTGTCTGGTGAAAAGTCGTGTCTGACACAATGTAGGTAGCTTGGCAGATGAGGGACACAGCATTTGCATCTATGTCACCACACAGCAAAATCTTATAAAGGTTTCTTTGTAGCCAAAACATTAATTAAGAACTGTAGTGAAGTATCCTTTGTAGAATTAACTTCTAGTCCTAGATTGTGCTCCTTTTATCAGACACTGGCAGTTTCAACAGCAATAATACCTTGATCCTTCAAAGAGCTTTACATGTGAGGACTGATAAAGATGTAGCTCAATCTGTCCTCAAGAAACTTATTGCTGTCTGGTTCACTTGTCTCTTTCTATATTGACTTGTGTGTGTGCCTGTGTCAAACACAAGGTAGGAAGAAACACATTTCAGCCCTCCTTTGTAAACCAGAAGAAAAGATGTTAATACAACTACTTAAAACACACTCAATGTTTATTTATGATGAGCAGTAGAAAACTTTAAGGCCAAGTCAGACTGAGTTCATGTTACTGACTTAGTTAATTCCTGGTTTATTCATTTCAGCAAACTGTACAACAACCTGTTTCAATGGAGGAACATGTTTCTATCTGGGAAAATGCATTTGTCCTTCAGGATATGAAGGAGACCAATGTGAAATAAGTGAGTAGCATCTCCATGTGCTTCCTTTCACTTATGCCAGCTTCTTCCAGTGTCAATGTCTGTATGATGACAAGCAACCTGCCTCTGCTGGGCTCACAGGGAGGGTCTCACATGTCAGGTTGGTACCCTCCGAGGGTCAGATGCCACATGCCTCCAAAGGAGTTTCCTACTAATAAGTTTGACTCATTGCTAGACCATTTCATCCCGCACCTTTTTTTTTGGTTTTACTAGTAACTGGGTTTGGAGACAGTGCTCAAGGTGTTAAGAATGCAAGCAATACCCTGTGGCAGATGTGCTGCTGTGCCAAGCCTGTGTGGAGCAGCTGTTTCCAAACATTCTGGCAATTCATACTTGGGCACAGCAAATTAGGTTTGAGCTCACATCTGCCAAAAGGTTACTATAAGTTGGGAATGAAAGGGTTTGAGGCAAAGGAGGGACTGAACTGTAAGAGCTAAGCACCTTCATGTAGCATATTAAGTTGCATTCACATGGCAACTTGCAAATCTGTGTCACAAACATCAAAAGTTCTGCTATTTTTCAGAAGTTTAGCATCAAAGCATTCAAAATACTTTAGCTCACGGTTGATCTAAGTGTGCTGTGTAAAGCTGGGGGTTATGGAGATGTGGTTAGGCTGGAACAGACCTGGAAGGTCAGCTGTTAAGTATTTGATTTAACTAAAAGAAGAGTTTTCTCACAGCTCTGTTAAATTGGATTAATTCTATAGTTCCCCGCACTTGAATGGAGTATGAGCATTTTGAGAACGTACTCCCAGGCCATTCTTTTGGGGCTTAAGGCTTCTAAAAGGACTCTGTACAAGGAGCTTCTCCTGCTGTAAATAATGTCACCAATGCTCCCCAACATCTTTACAGAAGCACAGAGTGCATCATTTGACCTGGGTTACCTAAGAGCTGATTTTTTAATATGTATGACATATTAAAGACACTGGATCTTCTCACAGTTCTGAAATCCTTATCATCAGATACTTTGGAAACACATGGAAATAAACTCTTAATGTGCTGTCAGCCAATACAGGACTTAATAAAGATTGTCCTTTGATATAAATTTAGATCAGATTCAGCAATAAGAGTGTGGGTTTCCAGTGAATTCACCTTCCCTTACATCAAGTTCAAATTTGACACTCTGACAGAACCCCATTTCTTTCTTCAGTTTCCAAACAGTCAGTTTTGATACTTCTCAGATGATAAATAAGGTTTGGTTCAAGTTTGAGAAGCATCTATTTTATGTCAGTGGTGGTTTTTTGGGGCGAATTCTTAGAACTGATATTACTGATCTGTCTGTGGGACTTAAGCTCATTTTTGTCTATTGCTGTTTGGGATAGGTGCAGCTGACTTCAGTTTCTTGTGAAGGCTTACCTGTGCAACTCAAACTAATCAAAATACAGGCACTAAACTAGTTTCTGTATGAAAGAAATTAAAACAAATTCAGGATCACACTATACTGGGAGCTGAACAAGGATGCTGTTGATGAGAGCAAGGAAAGCTGTGCACTTGCCTTGGCTTTTGTAAAGCTCAGACAGCAATTGTTAGACTGTGACTGATGGCTGCTACCATCTCTGGGTACTGCACCCGTACCAGCACGACAGTGGAAGGCTGCAAGAAATGCTAGATGAGGCTTACAAACAGCAGAGAAACACAGCTCAGTTTCTTTCCTTAGATCCAGGGCCAGCTGTATTCAGTCATGGGGGTCTTGAAATAACAAAGGGGGAAAACCTTTCAACAGGCAGAAAGCCATCTTCTGAAAACTACAAAGTTGTTTGGGTTTTTTTAGATGTTGTTTAAAGAGTGCTTGTCTAACAGTTGAATCACTCTGTAGGACCCCTGGGAAATGTACTGGACCCAGTCTACAATACTAACGAGCATTCACAGTCTTCCAGACCTTTTTTCTAGCTATAGTTATGCATTGTCTCTAATTAGTGTTTCAGTTGGAGTCCAGAAGGGTTTATTTTGTTTTGGATTCCTCTGCCATTTGTCACCAGCTGTTTTGTTGCTTTTTCTATTTCTCAGTCAATAACAGAGAGAGTTATTACTCTTTCCTTCATTCTGTGAAAATATCCTAGTCCAAACTTAATTGGGCTGTGCTGCATGAAATGCCTGCCCAATGCAGCTCCGTGGAAGTCAGCGTCACACCCCTTGATCCATATTCTCCAGATTTACTTTAACAACTATGAAAAATCATGGATTTCCTTAGCATTGTTCCTTTCAGTCATTAAGTACATGGGATCCAAATGCTTGCAAATTAGAATACCTAAAGGTTCCTGTGGACAGGCTGTCTGACAACGGACATTTTGTGAGCAATCCAGAGACCTTGGTGTAAGGCAGCCTGCCTGAGAACAGAAACGGAGTTGAGATAAACTGAAGGCCATGGATTAGGGGGTAAAAGAAACACCAGCTGTAAGAACTCAGAGGTAGGCGGAAGAGAGGGGGAGCTGGGAAGTTCTGGGGCTCGAGTTCCCAGGACAGTGTTATCCAATCCTAGCATTGTTGAGGGCTAAGGTGCCCAATCAATTATTGCCAAACCCATGTAGCTGTGCTAAGAATCTCTATATAAAGTTGACACTTTGTCTAATAAAATGGCATTCGCTTGATCACATTGATCGTCTCAGCCTTGTCCGTGACTCCAGCATCAACAGGTTTCCTCTCCAGAGGCTCCTGTGACAAAATGATGCTTTAGCAGAAACTCTCCTTAGCCCTGTTCCAACAGCTGGTTATGAAGTTTGTTTCAGGGCTATTAGAATAATCATGTGCATTAGGAACAAATGTTTCTTTTATATTGACAATACACACATGAATCACAGAATGCTGGGGTTGAGAGGTGAGTAAGCTTTGCCTGGGATATTGAGGTCCCAAGGGGGCAGTCTGTGAGATGAGTGCATTTGCTGAGATTTCCAGCTGGTGTTGATGCATTATCATTTGCAGGTCTCAGTTAACATCCTTTATAAACATAATAAAAAAAGAAAGGAGGCAGTTTGTTGCTCCAGGTTCCATATTTTGTTTGCTCACAGATTCAGGTAAGTATTAGTGCTAAATTTAGGAAGAGCTATTTTGTTGTGGACAACAGTGAGAAAATCTGTATTGATTTGTATGGCCACTGAGGAGGCAAGGAACTGAGGATGCAGTCTCTGGCTGCCCAAGAGTGCCCTGGGAGGTCGCACTGAGCCTTCCTCAGCTAGGGGTGACCTATCTCTTGAGCACTGTGCTCACCCTTTCTGGAGATGAGTGAGGATTTAATTAGTTCAATGATGCAGACGCATTCTAACAAGGGATTGACAGTCTGATGATGGGAGACTTGACATGAAGTTTGAGGAAGGTGCTTGGTGCAGCTCAGGCCCAGCAGGAACCTGAGTGTGGATATCCACCAGCATGGACCTCCTTCATCCCATGTGTGTCAGAGCCAGACAAACCTTCTTGCAGCAGCACCACCAGACCCAGCCTCTTCCTTTGCCAAAGTGGGAATGGAAAAGTGAGGGAAAGTAATTACCAGACTAAAATCTTTGAAAATGTCTTCGAGTACTGATTACTGTTACCAAAGATGCTCTGTTCTTTGCAAACAGGAAAGAAGGGCATGCTTTTTTAATGCACCTTTAGATTCCGAGCTGTGGTGTAGACTCACTGCACCATCCACAGCATCATAGTGCTCCACAGCCTTGTGTTACATGCTAACAGGCACAGACAATTTATTGTCTGTACATAGCTGCCATACCTGTTAGTTCCTGAGCATTGCTTAAAATCTCTCTTGAATAACACCAGGTTTTCCTCTACTTGTGTTCCCTTGGTATGGACCTCACCCTTTGCAAACATGAATTTTGTACAGAGCTGTCTCTCCCACAGAGTGGGTGGAAGGAGACGAGGTAATACTGGCTGGTTACATGGGGAGCTCTGCGGAGTCTGGTGGCATAAATCCAAGCAAAAGCTGCATGGACACACAGGCTTTGGCTGTGCCAAATTACTGACATATTTTCAAAGCAGGAGAATGCATATAAATTGGAAGGACAGACGTGCAGCGGAGCCCTCCTTATGGATCCAGAGTGCACAATCTTACACCCAGCATCCAATTAGGTTTTTGGGTACAAGACCAGCTTCTCAGACATTGCCTCCAGGAGGTGCAGGGGACTAAGACTACTGTTTTCATGTTTTCAATTTCTAGGTAAATGCCATCAGCCATGTCGCAATGGAGGCAAATGTACTGGTAAGAATAAATGCAAGTGCTCCAAAGGCTACCAGGGAGACCTGTGTTCAAAGCGTAAGTACCAAAGCCACTCCATTAGTCCTTGTGGGACTGATCAAGCTGGCTGGGCAGTATCTTTGTACAAAATGTCAGCACTAGTTGTTGTCAAAGTATTTCATTAGTTTACTTTATGGACATACAGCATACATTGCACTGAAGGGAATTGTGAAACCAGACACATATTTTTACAAGAGCCTCCCCACAGTTTCTTCTGTACCCTGAATCTGCATAAAACAGCAGTGTGTCAGCTCAGTAATAGCAGATTGGTAATAAAGGAATGCTTCAAGACCAGGGTGGACAGAGTCTTGGGGAACATGGGGGACATGGTTTAGTGTGAGGCATCCCTGCCCATGGCAGGGGGGGTGTAACCAGATGATTTTAAGGTCTTTTCTGTCCCTAACTATTCTATGATTCTGCTATACATTGCAATGTTAAAATCCAGTGGAAGCACTTTGTGGGAGGGATGCTGGAGCCTACCCTCCTTCTCCAGCTGCTTCTGGTGGACACTGAGCTCCTCTGTTCAATCTGCTTCTCTAAGCCACAGACTGAGCCAGACCTCACAGGTGAAGGGGGTGTGAACTGTTTTGGGGATCTGCACACACTCAGTGCAAAGGCACAGATTTACTGGGAGAGCCCCAGCCTGTGCCAGGACCAACTCATTGTGGGGAACAGCAGGGAAAGCAAATACACAACTCTGTCTTGGGGTGAAATGTCAAGAGGTCAGATGTATTCTCTTGCTTTCTTACAGCTGTTTGTGAACCCAGCTGTGGTCTGTACGGCACCTGTGTTGAGCCCAACAAATGCCAGTGCAAAGAAGGCTGGCATGGGAGACATTGCAACAAAAGTAAGTGAGAAACAAATCTTGAGAATCTGTATTGGGGATCTTACACATGGGATGCTTCAGAAATTACTGCTTCAGGGGCCTTTCCAGCATTCCAATTTTTATAATCTTTAATCCAAACAATAAATCAAAGATTTCCAATACTCCGGAATTTTAACTAACCCCCTTTTCACCCTCCAAATAATTTGAAAGTGTTTTACCAACATCACACTTGTATCAGAAATTCCAGAATCTGGTATCAACGAAATTCCTAGATGATCTTGCACGTCTTCCACCCGTAGCATAGAAGAGATATAACGTCCTTCAGTACTCTTTAGTAACATCAGTTAGCTTTAACTGTTGGGTATGCATTTTTAGAAATGAAAGTCAAGTTTTAAAGCAGATTTAAACTTAGAAAAATTAAATGTGCTTTAGAAAATGGGGAGATCTTGAAGAGTTATGCAAGATCCATGCTTAACAACTTCAGAATCTTTCTTCCTCTTCCTACCCATGCTCCACAGACTACAAAGGCAAAGTTGAATTCCTCAAAATACATTTCTGTTGTGATTATCGGTCCATTTGACACCTATTGAAGCAACAGATCACTTCACTGGGTTTAAAATAGCACTATGAAATTATTTGAAATACAATTAGGTATATCCAGTAAGAACTTCAGATTTAATTTTAATATTTCATGTGCAAGAGTGCTGTAAGAGCAGATCTCCATGCCACATGCCGTATTCATGTTTACCACTGTTAGCTAATAATTCGTTTTTAGTGTTTTAAGTGTCAGTAATAAAAATGTTGAGAGATTTTGCAACTGCCAGACCCACGAATTAGACACGAAAAATGTGAACGTGTACTGGGGCATCAACTGAATGTTTGTTTTTATTAAATGCGGTCAACACCTGTGATTTCTATCACATTAAAATGTGTTAGAATAAATACTGCTGTTCCGTTAAAACATTAGTATTATCTAACTAAAATGGATTTTGCTGTGAAAATTAGGTTTGGGGACTGTTAGTGTGCTGTTAGTTAATGGACTTATGTTAACTATTCATGCCATTCTCTGAAGGAGAAATAACATTAATGTAAGTTATGGTTAGAAACAAATTATATGGAAATGAATCTATGTGAACCTATATGAACCTATTGATAGGTTCTATATGACCTTTTTTCTTCCTGTCATACTCTTCTTATAAAAAACTCAGATAGCCAGTGAATAAAAATACGTGCTATGGGTGACCATCCCCAAAGAAGTAAATAGCTGTACAACAAACCCAAAACTCATAACTGCCTTGTTATGAGGAGTCAATAGTCACAGATTTTTGCCAGCTCCAAGGTTTTCTAGCCTTCATTACTTGGAGTTTGGGTAGTCCTGCTGTGTTTAGCACTGCAAAACTCTCTGGATTCAGGAAAGAAACAGAGAATAGACCATTTGGGTAGAATTCACTCTTATTTTAAGTGCATGTACTGCAAGTCATTCTTTGCAACTAAAGCTCCTGATCTTGAGAGCAGATTTACAGTCAATTTGAGAGACTTACTTCATACTCCATCAAATGAGTGGCTCCTTAGTAAATCTGTTGTCTTAAAAAGAAGTGGTTAAAAAAATCAAACAGGGGACTTGGTTTTTCAAAGTCATTTCCTTCAGCTTTCAGTAATGAGATGGGTAAATTAAACTGTAAATAATTACAGCATAATACTTATCATTTTCATTTTCCACAACAAAGCAGCTCTGCTTAAGCCTGTTTCAGACTGCTTCCCCCCCAACCCCGGCCCTGAGGTGTTTTTTGTTGCTGCTGTTCTTTGTATTTAGCCATAAACCAAAGCCAAGCTTAGGTAGCTGGTGCAGGTAATCCCCTGGGGGATGCTCATGCCCCTCTTTAGAACCAGCCCTCAGCAGATCAGCATGACTCTCACCCAGCTGGCATGGGCTGTGCATGTGTGAACCAAGGACTGAGTGACAGCCTGGGCATGTAGATAGTCCCCTGGGCTCCCTGGTGAGACAGGAGCATCTTTCCATCTGGCAGCATGTCGCCCATCCCGGGGGGTGCAGAGAGGGGTGAGAGCTTGTGGAAGGCACAGCACAATCCTTTGTTCAAACAGGGGAAACTGTTTCCATTTGAAATATTAGCTGTGGATTGCAAGCCCACTTCTGTGGTTTCTTTTCTCTTGAACTGGATAATTTTCCAGGGTATGGAGCCAGCGGTCTGAGCGCCCTGAGGCCAGCAGGCAGCAAACACAGGCAGCACACGCCTTCGCCAAAAAGGGCAGAGGAGAGGCATGTTCCACCCGAATCCAATTATATCTGGTGAACTCCAACATCTGAAACGGTTCGTGTTACATAAAGTTCATAGCCTTCATTAACCTCTCATGGATTGAATGTTAAACCGCTGTTCATTACAGTTAAGATTACCGGCTGGAATTTTATTAGCTTCATTATAAACCACTGAGCTGATATTTACTATTCCTTTTAAGTTTTATAAATACTTCTATAGCATGATTATATAGGCTTCTTCTTTCAGTGCTGTGGATGGTGTTTTGTACTATACTTCAGTTACATTTAAGCTTCCTTTTTTGATTGTATAGCTGCAAATATTTGCCAAAAATTAAGTAACAATTTTCAAGCAGAAAACCTCAAAGATGTTAACCTGAATCATGTCATTGACTTCAGATTCATTTCCCTGAGACAAAAGAAAGGTGCATTTTACATTTTTGCTATTGTGTAGTTAGAATTTTCCCTAAGAAAAAGAAATAAGTATGTTGTCTAATTTAAACACTGAACAACTGACTTCAATGTTGTCTTTGGCCTCAACAGTTTTGCAAAGTAATGTGTATTAGAAATACACTACAGTGGTGACATTTAACCACTGTAATACATTGCAAACAAAGTAGAACTATAATGTATGAAGTTTCTGCATCAGCTTGAAGCAATATAATATATTGTAAACAAAACAGCTCTTACATAATAAACTTTTTATACTGATGGTTATGTATAAAATAAAGATACTGCTTTAGTTTTTCGAGTACTTCTCTGTGCGTCCTTCTATGGTTCCACCAGAGATGGGGTGGCACAATGGCTTGTCTAGAGCACCCTCATAAAACAGCGGCACAGTGGGGTTGATTTCCCTGTTTCTGCTTCAAATCCTACAGCTCTTAATAATATTTCAGAAGAGAAACATCTTCTTGTGCCATTGCAAAGGGAGGAATAGCACCAAAGACCAGGTGTTTCTCTCCCTGTATTTGGCCTTCATGATGTCCTCCTTTTCCCCCCTGCGCTGTCAGCCAGCCATGCCAAGCTGGTGTGCCCTGTTCATGGCACCTCTGGTACCTGGGATATTCTTCTCAGAACTTCTGTCCAAGCAGGTAATAGTCCAGCCCTGGCGATGTTTTCTTTTCAAGGGTTGTGCTCCCATGTGGTGTTGATTCAGACTATAGAAGATTTGGGTGCTGTCTCTTGTGACAGCAAAGGGCCATGCAGTTTGCAATGTGCTGTGGCTAGGAAGCAATGAAAATGGTTTCTGGCAGTGCTGAAGAACGATATCCACTTCAACAAATAATTGCTGACCCTCGCTGTACTGTTCTGAGAACTGTATTATCTGGGAGATAAGTAAATAAATAACAAATAATTTGGGGTATAAAATTAATCTTAATGAGTGAGAGGTTTTGAACTACAAAGGAAATGTCCAGTTTATTAACATGACTTTGCTGGTTTTATTCAGTCAGTGGACCCATAGGCTAAATAAAAAGGCTCCTTAGGCCAGAGAAAGGAAGGACAGCTACTTAAGGATCTGGTTTTATGCTGTCCTTCTTGTGGTGGGACTGCAGATGCTGCCTATCAAGCCTGATAGAACAGGAGACCAACCCCCCATCACCACACATGGCTGCAGCCTTTCTGGTCTGGTGCAGGGAGAAACAGCTGGGGAAGGAGGGGCAGGGGCCCCCAGTAATGAGAAACAGCCTCTAAGAGGTGGTTTGGCCGCTTGCCTGATACCCCTCCTTGGGATGGCAGTAAAACAGCTCAGGTTTGTTGAAGAAGGAGCTTTCTTGGCATGGATGTGTAACAGCTATGCCTGGTGGGCTCCAAAGTGGTGGTCCCCCAGCCCTCATGTGTTCCATGGGACCCCTGGCACCTCTCTGGTCTGCTGGAGGGAGCCTGGGGCATGGGCCTTCTGGTGGTAAAATACCAGCTGTGAGTGAGAGCTGGGCTTTTCTCTTCACTGCAACCAGGAAAGCAGGCTGTGGGACAGGAAGGAAGCTCAGCCTCTGCCCCCAGCCAGTGCTCTCCCAAAAGCACCATCTTCAGATTGGAAGAGAATGGAAAACAGAGCCTGAGGCACAGGAGAAGACAGTTTTTGAGAGGAACCTTTTTGGAATTTTCCTTAGAAAGCGATGAAAGAACGAGATTAATATGAGGATGCCCCAGGAGCTGTGTACAAACATGTATGTCACATTTGCTAGCTTTTTCCTCTTCCTGTAGCAAAGATTGACTTTAGTGATTGATCACACTCTACAGTAAAAAGCACAGAAATTTCTTACTTAAAATTCCTCAGATATTTTGGCTGAACTTTTTCTGCTCCTGTCAGTTTCTTAGAAAGTGCTTCCTTAAAAACAGCAAGTGGATTCTTTTCTATGGAGTAATTTATTCTGCTACTTGTTCCAAAGACACTAAATGCTGCTGCTTTGTTTTCGGTCTCACCACTGATTTTTTGGAAAGATCATTAATTGTGAGAAGAATATGGTTGGAAAGGTTAGGAAAGGCAAAAGTATTCCTCAAATGTCCACACTACAACACAACTCTTTTTCTTACACAGCGTCAACTTTCTACACACAGATTTTCCACCACTTTACCTTTAATGCCACTGTGAGCACAGAGTTTCCTGTGTAGAGGCAGTCCCTCACGTCAGAGGAGTTTTAAGTTACAGTCTGTGATGTCTGGCAATGCTAAAAGAAGACATTATTTCCTCAGAAAAAGTCCTGTAGAAAGTTGGAAGCAATTTTTCCATTAGAAAATGAACTCTAGAATTTATCATTCCCTCTCACTGGACAGGACATACGTATGGGGAAAAACAAATGTATGCCCCATCGATGAAAATCAGTTAAAGTATGAAGTCAAAATACTACAGTAAGTCAGACAGCAACTGCCTTTTCAACACTGTTTGTAGGATTTGTAGTTAGCCAGAGCAAGATGCCAAATGTTGTACTTGTGAGCAGCAGCTAGATGATGAAAACTGGTGAAAGAACATGAATGGCTAAATCACCATAGCTCTATCCCAGAAATCCTAACTTAAGCAACTGACAAAATCATAGCTTTACAAAGTGCTTATAATAGTGCTCAATAATCCATATATCTAATACTGGCATCCTGCTATGTCCAGGTGTGCACAACAGTTCAAAGGACAAATACATAAGGCACAAAAAGAAAACAGAGACAGACACCCTAAGGGCAAACAGCCTTTTTTGTACCACTGCACATGGGGGGGTTTAGTAATTTACAGTTGAGGTTAGTATCCCCTTAATTCTGGCTTTGCTGCTTGATTTCAAACATGTCACTTTAAATGCCTCTTCACTTGACCCTTTGGGAGCTGGAGAGAACGTGGGTCTTTTTCTTGTTTGTGNACCACTGCCATTAGTGAACCGATGCACATGGGGGGGTTTAGTAATTTACAGTTGAGGTTAGTATCCCCTTAATTCTGGCTTTGCTGCTTGATTTCAAACATGTCACTTTAAATGCCTCTTCACTTGACCCTTTGGGAGCTGGAGAGAACGTGGGTCTTTTTCTTGTTTGTGCTATGTGTGCATCAGCAGGATAACTTCATTATTGCCTGTAAAGCAAGCTCTGCAGCTGTGTTGCTGGGGTAGCAGAGGGATGGCGCTGCCATGCACTCCGGGTGATGCTCACGGTGTGTCTCTGACTGGGAGGCAGCGCTGGCTACCAGGACTTGACACTCTTTCCCCATGTGGTATGAATGCATGGTCCAGTTGTTCTTCCAGCTTCAGCTTCAATAGTAAGGAAAAAAAGTGATAAAGAGAAAAAAATTCCAAGCTGTTCCAGATGACTGGCTGCCTGGAAGATCCAAACTCCAAAAGCCAGGCTCAAAGCTTTGGCCAGACCTAGTGCTATTAGTTCAAACACTGCAGCTTTGTTTCTGCTGGATAGATTTGTTACCTTTCCCTCCCTCTCACTGCTCTACATCACCTGTTCCACTAAGTTTTTGCACTATGGAAAAAATTCCTACATGCAGATACTAAGGGGGGATCTGGCAGCAGCAGTGCTGGAGCTGCCTGGAACAGCCTGAAGTTATGCCAGGGTTTCTCTGGTGCCTGCCCCACTCATGGCATTACATTGGAGGTGTTGAAGTATAGCTCAGAGCCACAGTTTCAGAGCAGCTCTGGGCCTTGCTGTCATTTCAGCTCAAGTCTAGAGAAACTGCATCAGCCAAAAGTGCTCTCATCCATAACAGAGATTAAATCCCACTAAATCCCACAGGTCTTGCAGTGTAAATATGACTTCATGTTCAGTGAGGTGACAAGGTGCTACAATTAGCCAGGCCATAGCCAAACCAGGGATGCCCTCTCCATCTCTAAAACCTGCCACCAAGATTTGCTCTGATGCTTTACATGAAAAAGCATCAAGTTAAAAAACAAATCCCAGGTGAAATGAATCCCAGTTGTTGTTTATTTTCTCTTGCAGCTCTCTGATGGGGTGGTTGCTGAGCTACAGACCAACCATATGTGCATGGCTTCCAGCACCCAGCTCCTGCTGAGCACGACTGCTTGCGTCGTCCTCAGTGCAAACCACTCCGTATTTCTGGTTTAGAACAACATATTCTATTATTTATACAAGCTACAGAAATCGCATTTTAATCACTTTCCACATCGCCCATCAGAGGACAGGAACAGCCTTGTTGCACTAATCCTTCCATGGAAAAGTGAATTTTTAAGAGGGTTTAGCACACATATCCTGTCTGGCCAGGCCACAGCTCATAAGCTGCTCAGATGCTTGTGAGGAACATCCTCACAAGTACTTTCTAACACCTGCTTTCTTGGTGTATCCTTGGAGGATCTTATGGCTGGCAAGGGGAGGAGAGACCAGTCTGTTCTTTAAGCACACATTTTGCAGAAGGGATCTCTTTCCTCAAACCTGGTCTAAAGGGATAAGCTCAAATGTCAGGCACAGTTGATGACCAGCTACTTCTAGGCATATGTGCCCCAAAGTGACAGAGAAGCTGTGAAAACTGGTGTTGGCTTCTTTATCTGGCCTTGCTGGTGCTACCTGGGGGCAGCCTGGGCAAAGGAGGAGGTGAGGCTACCTGCAGGCAGCAATAAATGAGGCCCCACCGTACCCAGAAAGAGAAACCAAAGAGAAATACCTCCTTAAAAGCTTGCTGGATTTGACATATCCTCATGCAACAGCTCTGACTATGCTGCAGAAATATCCATCTCAAAGGTTGTTCTGGAAGAGTTTAAGAAAAAAGATCTGCTGAACAAAGCATCTTGATTGAAAGAGGAATGCAAAACCACACATTTCTTTTTAACTCTGCTTCCTTTCCAAGCAAAAACCATTCCTTTTGTATGTGTCCCCTTCAGCATCCCAGAAAACAGGGAGAGAATAAGTCCAAGGAAATAAGTAGCTAATTGGGAGGTATGCTTTGTCCATCTTACCCAGCACAATTAAGGTCTATAAAAGACAAGTCATTGAATGTCCCTTTGAAATGAAGGGAGGGGAGAATCTTTTAAAAACCTTGCAAGCTATTTACAGTAGAGTGATACAACACTGTTATTTCATATCTTTGAAGCTGTTATTAGAGGCAAATAATATTGCTGTGCAACTGGAGTGCAACTATAAAGCTGCTGCCTCACTGCTTTGGATCTCAAAACACAGCTACATGGCACAAATGTAACTTGGCTCTTTTATGGGATGTACTTGGAGCCTGGAAGTAACTTCTGCTGAACACATGAAGGTTTGTTTAACTTTCAGGCCTTTGTGGGTCAGCTGTGTTAGAGCATCCCAGGCTCAAGGGCATCTTGAGCTGTTTGGTCCTGTCTGGTTTTCTCAGTTTAGCAGACCTCTCCCAGCTGAGTTACCCATCAAAGTGCAGAGAAGAGTGGAGGTGAGAAGCTGACAGTGGCTCTCTCCCCTTTCAGAGAGTACTGGATCATTGCTCACATGAAAGAGCAAGAAAGGACCTCGCAGCGATGTTGATGTAAATTTCTGTGACAGACAGAATTAAAGATCTTAACCAGATGTTGTTATTAAAGAAGTGTAGCACTAGTTCCACAAAAAAAGGAGCCTGCTTCCAGGATCCATATTTCAAAAGTTATCTTGGAAAATTTATGAGAATTGAGAAGGAAGCAGCAAGAGCTATTCAGAATCATGGAAAAGTATGTTTCAGAGCAAGAGACTTTGAACATGTTTCAGGAGAACTGGCTGAGCTACCCAAATCAATCCCTGCCACTAGAAGAGAGGTCTTTCCTTCACCCCACATACCATCTTCATCAGAACAACAGAAGTTTTCTGCTGGATAAGGAAGTTCAACCAGCTCTCCAGCAGAGCAGCAGAGGGAGGAGATCTCTAAAAGGTCTAGCCATGGTCTTCAGCTGCTTGCAGAACCAATTCTCTTTTACAGAAATGCCCACTGAGGCTGAAAAATTGAATCTAAAGAAATGTCAGGCTGGATCCAGGGTAAACACTGTCAGCAGTGCATTAAGTAAGTGTAAGATTTTACCTGGGACTGCAGCAGACTCTTCATCACCCAAGAAGGACATACTAACAGGTACACTGTTAGCTAAAAATAAAGTTACTGCCTTCAGGTAGAAAAGTCAAGACAAGGTTCTGGTTCCTTCCACACTATGACCACCTAGTCTAAGATTTTGTCTAGTAGTTTATGCTGGTCTTAAACTTATTAAATGGTGGATAATCTAAGGCCAAATCCTAATACAAATATTGCATTCCTAAATGCCTCTGCAGTTTTACTCCAGAGGTGGATTAAGCTTGCAAGTGACCGAAGTCACAGCTTGGTGCTAGGTTCTGTTCATACAGTGGTGTTTGGTCCGTAAGAGGCATGTTAGAGCTTTAGTTAGTTACAAGGCAAAGAACTCAAGGCCATGTCAAAACTTTGAATATATAATTTCAGAAGAGCTGTGGCTTTTATATTTCCTTCCTTGCCGTTGAATTACATTTCCCATGGCAACAGTTTATCCTCACTCTGTTTGCTATGTGAGAATTGGGATTTTTAAAAGCTATTGTGAATGAGTTTTGGAAAAAACCGTCAAAAATTCACACCATTTAAACATCAGGAACAAAGCAAAGTTCATACCAAGGACAAAGAATAGCAGCATTCCTGTACTTACAAGCCTTTGTAGAGGGAGCTACTTGAAAAAGCCCCACAGCAGGAGGAATGTTTCAGTACATTTCAAATGAAGTGTTTTTATAGATATGGCCACAGCCATGTGGTCTTCACAGCTCTGGGTACCACGTGTGGGTCACACTGGGTTATATGATTGCTCCTGCCTATTTTGGCACATTGTGTTTTCCAGTCTTGGCCAAACTCCACCCTGGACAAGTGTTGCCGTAATGTGCTGGCAGATTGTTCAAGGCATCCTCTGTGCGAGTGACAGCTGAAAGGCATTAAACAGAACAGTAAATCATTTAACTGGAGCCTAGAATGTGTGAACACCGAACCACAAGCTTTAAAGGAAGAAAATCAGAATTTATTTTGTGTTTTTAACAGTTTTAACGTTCATGTCCCAGTTCAACCACATAGAACAAGCATAATCTGTTCAGCTTTCAGCAAGGTCTTCAACTAGATATTGTACACCTCTGTGGTGGTTTCCTCTAATTATTTGAGGTTTCTTACTCGGAAATTTTGTTGTTAAAATGAATTTTATTCTCTTGAAAGGTGACGGAATGCTAGCAGGGGAAGATAAAGCCTGTTCAAACCAAAGTTCAGCAGGAGCAGTAGCAAACCTCATACACTTTCCTTGATTCCACTGTTCAGGAACAAAGAGATGAGGAACAAAAGACAATCTGGCACGAACAGCAGAAAACCATTGTCACTTTTCACACTCATCCTTGAATTCTCCACATCTTGGGGAGGGTCTGCTTTTTTCTGCTGGCTTTCAAGAAGTGTTTTCTTTTGCCAGTTTTATTTAAATAAAAATACATTATTATTATAGGGGAAATAAATAAAGCTGAATTTTGACAAATCAGCATTTTCTACAAACCCCATTTCATTGAAAACTCCCAAATCACTCTATTCAAAAATATCCAGCATCCTCATCCAGCATCCAGTCAGTTTGGCTTAGTATAAACTAAAAAATGTAAGCCATATCTTGAAATCAAAGGGGATCAAGTCAAGGAGAAAGCCAAAAGCTGAAGGAAAGCAAGCTCTGGGCAAGCAGAAAACAGCTGTTGAAGGGAGCTGCTGCATCCATCCTGGGAGCTTCAAGCAGATGGCATTGCTGGCAGGAGGGACAATCTGCACTTACTGATTTACCCTGGCACTGATATGCCTATTTATTATTACAGCCACTAACAGCTTTGCACCCAAATTCAGCCCAGCTTTTCATTTTAACAGCCATCAGAGAGTAAGCCTAGGTCTGTGGGGACAGCAGTGTGCTGTGGCCAGCCTAGGGCATGGGAAAAGGTGATGGCACTGATACTGGAGTATCCAGCCACCCACTCACCCACCAAGTTGGACTTCCCAGGGTGTCCCACTGCAGGAGGAGATACCGCACTCACAAATGGCCAACACTGTGTGGAAGTATTGCTTCTGTCCAGGAAGGGTGCTCACAGCCACCAGGCTGTTGATCTCTGCTGGCCTTGTCTTCTCCAGCCACCCATCCATATTTTGGCTGCAGCTTCTGAGTAGACAGAGCCTCTCCACAATCACCAGGGTACCAGCTGCTGGGCTTAGAGACATTAGGAACCAACTCCCAAGGTGCAACAAATCCTACAGAAACCATACATTCCCAAGACACCACCTGAAGAGAGAGACTCATGGGCACAACAGTGTCAAGTGATCCTTCTCTAAGGGTCCTGAGTCTCTGCCATCACCTTCACCTTCTCTAACTTCTTCTTGCAGCTGTATGCATTAGTACTGCACAGTAAGCAAAGGCCTTCGTTCCATATTATCACTTGTTTCACCAGGGCCAGGACATGCCTATCACTGTTGTCCCTTTCAGCAGTTTCCCTCTGACAAACAGATGGTCATTCCCACTGCCCTCCCAGTGCTCACTGTGTGATGGCTGCAGCACCCTGTCACCACCCTGCTGGGCTCTCTGGCAGTCCCAGCCCCAGCCACACTGCACAGCAGAAGAGCAGAAGGACTTGGGGTGTGTGCATCTTTGCTCCTGCGAGGCACTGCCAGGCTGCCCCACAGCCATTCGGGATTCCTGTGGTGGTGGAGGTTCAGCCTTTTCAACTTCCAGCAGTTTGGATGCCTCCTGTTTGAAGCTGCTGGAACCACATCAAACGGCCACAAGCAAAGAATGCCGCCGAAGGATTTATTCAGCCTGGATATGAGTGCTGCTGGTGGGAGAGAAGGGAAAAACAAAGATTTCTCAGCCACCATTGTGATCTACCCATTAAAAAAGAATAATATATATCTATACATATATTATATACATATAAAAAAAGAAAGGTTCCTTTTACTATCAAAAACATTTGGCTGAGCATTTTACTGCAGACCCTGAGCAGGTTTCAAATTGTCTGGCTTACACGAGTACCTCCATCATCAGTGGCCCTTTGCAGAAGGAAAATGTCTATGGTTGGGTAGTAAACCTTGCTAAGTGGCAATCACAAGATACAACACATTTGAAAAAACAAGTATCAGACTTTTGAATTGAAAACCTACAAATGGAAATATGAATTCCAAAACAATAAGCAGATCAAAACATCGCTGTAATTAAATTAGTTTCACATTGCGTCTGAGTGCAAATAGTAATAAATTGTAACTTTTTCTACTTAGGGAAGCTGGTTTTTAACAACAATGATTTTTCACAGTTCCTTTTCTTTTTCCGTGCTTTATTCCAGATTCAGGGAAGAACATCAGTCCAATATATTTTCATCCTTATGTAATGTTTAATGCATTCAAGAGAGAGCATCAGCCCAGTTCACCAGCACATTTGCACTAAATGTATGCATTTTAATAACTAGTTTGCACATTAAACCAGTGCAACATCTCCTTCCATCTTCCTATTTAATCCCAGTTACATCTTCTTGAAGAGGGCATTTCCACTGCCTTCTCATGCTGGTCTTTTACAAGAACAGGAACCATCCAGGGTGATCTGGGCCCTTCTTGTACAGCTTTTCATAGTCATTGTTGCTGCCCCTGCTTTAGCAGTGTGTCCCATTACCAAGTTCAAGCAACACTCAGCTTTTTCCCCTCCTTACTTTATTCTTCCTTCTTTGCTGCACCTAAAGGGAGGGCATAAAGAAGAGGAGCCAGATGCACCTCTTCCAGGAGGTGCACAACGACACAAAAAGAAACATCAGACAAAAGATGCAACAAAGGACATCCCAATTCAGTAAAAGGGGAAAAAAAAGGCTTTATAATCAGGGTGGTCAAACACTGAATGTTCAGGGAAGGTATGGAGTCTCCATCCTTGGGGACATTCACACTTGCCTGGACACAGTTGTGCAGCCTGATGCAGCTCCCAGCTGGCCCTGCTCTAAGCAGGGTTTTGGACCAGGCAATCTTCTGAGGTGCCTTCTGACCTGAATTATGATTCTGTAATGGCTCTTAATGAAAGGACACAGACAGGTATGTCTGGGATCTGTAATAAGATGACAGACAGATATGCCCTATGCCCACTGTCTATGTGCTAGCTCCACACACCATAGGGAGATAAGTTTGAGACAACAGATAAAACCACACATGTCAAACGAGTACAACAGGAGCTATTCCCTCAGACCTGTTTTGTTTTTTAAAGATAGGAGTTCACTTCAATTCTTGGGGTGCACAAGCATGACCTATAGTACTCAAACCAACACCTTTCTGCCATATTTATAACCTGAAGACATCTAGAATTTGAAACAACTTAGCCACTTGGATGTGCATGTCCAAAAGACATCCTTTGCTGGTTACCTTTGCACATATAAGCAGCATAGTAAGTTTAAGGCATGATGTGACTGTGATTTGCCATGCTTTTCAATAGTCATAATCTACTTGCTTGACCCACTTCACACACAGCTGTACTTCATTAAGGCCACAATCCTTTGGACTGCAGTTTTCTCAGGATCTGTTGCCATCTTCCTCGCTGGACAGTGGGTTGGAGCAGTAAAAGGATGAAAGTGGATGGAGACAAAACCAAAGTGAGATCTTAGAGGAAAAAAAAAAAGCCTACCAAAATGTGTAACACTAAAATTTTGTTAAAAAAAGGGACAGGTGAAATCAAGAATTGCTGGCTTGACATTTTCTCCCCTCAGCACCAAAAGAAATGTACAAACAGGACTACCCTTGGAAGGTGAAAAGCAGCAACAAATTAATGAACAGACAGGCAAGAACCTGGAACACAACCCCAAACCCGCCTGCCTTTCCTTCTGCCTGGTGGCCACTTACCTCTCATTTCCCTATGCAGAATACAAAGCAAATATCCTCTCCTTGCAGCACTTTCTTTCAGCCTGGTGATATCCACAGTACTAAAATACCTAAGGTTCAGTTAGTATTTCATGCTAGTTTGGAAATACATCAGGGGGGTTTGTGTGTATAATACAAATACCTCCCACTGCAATTAGTCTCTGCTACTGAGAAAGGAACAGGCTGCACCAACATTGCTTCTCTGCTAAAGTGCTGCTGTAGTTTCAGTTCATCCTACAAATGTGGCATTGTCTCCTAAAATTACGTTACTAATTACAGCTAATACACCCAAGCCCAGATGAATGCAACTTTGATCTGAGTAGCACCCCTACGCAATCCCTCTGGCATGCAAATGGCAATTACACAACAGGGCTTAAATACAGCTTGAAAGCGAAGATGTAAGGCCAATTTATTTAGTGCCCCTAGACTAAACAAGGTGCTTATTCCAGTGCCAGATTATGATTGACCACGATTTACTTACAAAACATTTCCCACTGAGAATGTGCGACAAACTGCAATTATTACTGGTCTAGTTGGCTTAAAAGAAAAGATAAAAGTCCATCTTTAGCTGCAGTTTTGACTGGGCTGCCTGACAGAAATTGACTGCCAACTACAGCAGCAGAGCAGGCTGGAGGGAGTAGGTGTGGGGGTATGAAAACCAGAACAAGACAGGTTTGTGGGACAGCAAGGAGCAACAGGAAGGAAAGAAAGAGGAGAGGGAGAATAGACTTCACAGAGACAAGGGAAGAAGAGAAAATAAGAGAGGTTAAAGGAATACAAGGACACAGAAAGCAAGCACAGAAGAGAGAAAAACAGATGTGAGAAAATTAAGGAAATTGAGAAACAAAACAGGGTAGACAGGTCAAAGAGTAAAATAGAAGGGCTAGCCAAAGATAGTTTCCTTGAACACTTGCCACAGACTTGTTCACTAGGGCAAGAGCTAGACCGCATGCTTTCAACTTTTGGAAGGAGGCAGATTAGCTTTTTCTGCTGCAATCAAACACATGAAATCCCCATTTCTCATACTAAACAGCTACAGGCATGAGTTCAAAAAGCTCCCCTCAGCACAGCTAGAAGAAACAGCACTTGCCATGTGGCATCTAGTTCTAGCCAATGTGTGTATGCAAGCTCTGCCATGAAAACCTAACTGGGAAAAGACTTTGGTTAGGAAAGAAGAAATGCAGGATCAGCAATTTAGTGGTACCTTGTGACAGCACTAGAGAGCTGCAGAACAGGCATACAGGTCTGACTAACAGGTGTGTAGCAGTTACATTCTGCAGATGTGGGGTGTGTGGAAATACCAAAGGAACAGAACTTCACTGTGCAAAAGCAGAGATAAGCTCTTCTGCACAATTCAGACTTACAAGAGGGGGTCACAAGCCAAAACCAAAGGTTCCTTTTTATTGTCAGTGAGGAAAGTAAGTCATCCCAGACAGCTGACATATTAGAATAGAGCTGAGGTGAATAATAAAAGCTGACATTTAATTGCAAAAAAAGCAAAGTAATCTGAAATCACTTACAAATGCTTATTCATTTGAAAAACCACTCAATATAGATTTAGGCGATACCAATGTGATCTCACATAGTTTTAATTAAAAACAAACAAAACCCCAGAACAAAACCCCCAAAAAACCCTGACAAAATAAGCAAAGAGAAATTATGCCAGGAAGATTGAAGTAAACAAAATAGTCAGATGTTAAATCATAGAAATAAGATCGAAATGACAGGAACAATCGCAAGAAGTTAACATCCACATTTCAACACACCAAGATAGAGTCTGTAGCACTCAAACAAAATGCAGCCTTAACCCATGCATATAGAAGAGTTATTTAAAACACTGATTGATAGGCACATAAAATTCTCATTTACAGTAAGAAAATTAATACCGGTAGCACAAAAATCTTGAACTCATTCAAGCTGAGCAGAAGCCATTTCAGTAGCAACGCTGTGATGCTTTTAAACAGGAGTTAGGGAACTAAACTTTGCAGGAGTATAAAACCTTTCTGGTGACTCACCCTAACCTTATCTCCTGAAATCCTGCATAAATACTCAGGGTAATTACTACATAATCACTAAGTCATGCTGGCATGTGGGCCTAATTTGTTTTAAGAGAGATGAAAAACGTGAATTGTCTCTTCAAACAGGAGATCAGGGCAGGAAACCCTAGGGGAAGGAGTTCAGGTATGCAGTTTTGTTTTCAAGTTAAATCAGACAAGTCAAGCTCACTGAGCAGGTCTGACTGCACAATAACCTGTCTTCTTTCAGTTCTTTGGAGCAGTAAATAGGGTTTCTCTCTATTTCAGTCCTCACTCAGAATATCCTTTTTTTTTTTAAATTGTTAAAAACAAGCAAAGCCACAAACAAAACAAAACAATGAACAGGAAATAATTTTAATAACCTAATAACAGAATTCCTGAAGTTGAAGGTTTCCTTATATAAATGTGTGTAGAATTTACAAGATCAAAGAAAACATATACCTTTAAGCCATAATCTTATAAGGCACCCTTTACAACCATGGGTCCAGGCTCAATAGGGCTGTGTTTGCATTAACTAGCTTGAAGACATCCATTACAGACAGGAGTTAAGTATGTACATCAGACTTTGCCAGATGGGTTTCACCTATATGGTTTAAGACCCCTCCCCCTTCCCTTGCTGTTCCAAAACCCCTTGCTAAGAAAAAAGGCAGCATAGGCTTGTAGCTCACTTATTCCCCTGAATGAAGGAAGAGCCACCACAGGAGTTAATGTACTGAAGTATCTGAAGGGGGCCTATAGAGATGCTGGGGAGGGACTCTTCATTAGGGACTGTAGTGACAGGACAAGGGGTAATGGGTTCAAACTTAAACAGGGGAGGTTTAGATTGGATATAAGGAAGAAGTTCTTTACTGTGAGGGTGATGAGGCACTGGAATGGGTTGCCCAGGGAGGTTGTGAGTGCTCCATCCCTGGTGGTGTTCAAGGCCAGGTTGGACGAAGCCTTAGGTGGCACGGTTTAGTGTGAGGTGTCCCTGCTTATGGCAGGGGTGTTGGAACTGGATGATCATAAGGTCCTTTCCAACCCTAACTATTCTATGATTCTAAGTGAGCCCATTACAGGAAAATCAAGCAATGTTACGCTGCACACATTAACTTTTTCATGCACTGAANTGCTCCATCCGGTGTTCAAGGCCAGGTTGGACGAAGCCTTAGGTGGCACGGTTTAGTGTGAGGTGTCCCTGCTTATGGCAGGGGTGTTGGAACTGGATGATCATAAGGTCCTTTCCAACCCTAACTATTCTATGATTCTAAGTGAGCCCATTACAGGAAAATCAAGCAATGTTACGCTGCACACATTAACTTTTTCATGCACTGAAACTTTAATTAGAAAAGAATGACTGTGGCAATGGCACTGAACTGATGAGCACTGGGTTTATCTCTCATGTAAACTTGGATAGTGAGTTTGGGCAAGGAACATAGTAAATCTCCATCTGTAGAACAAGGGTTATAATTGGCTTAGAGTTGTGAATTCAGGCTTTGAACAAACAAATCCTCAAAGCCTGTGACATCCTGAGAGTAGGCAGCCATGAAGACAGCAGGTAGTTGGAAGGTCAGAGTTTGACTGAAAACTGTTTTGAGAACAGTTGAGAACTCCTCTGAAGTAAGGCACCCAGGACAACAGGACTTTGTCAATAACAAACACTGCGTTCTGTGGTGTTTTCCTGAGCCAAAATCAAATGTTCCTGCAAAATATGCAATTAACAAGATGCTAAAATTGTTCTGTGGCTATGAAAGTGCTCAGAAACATTCACTTTTAGCTCTCAAATTATTTGGCTAGACTTTTCAAGGGACTGCATAAACAGTCATTGTCAGCTTCAGATTGGTGTGCCACCTTATCCCTACAGCTGTAAATCTCCTGAAACATTGACATTCCCTGTCATTAGCACTGGCAAAGCAGTGAAGTTACTGCCGTCAGACACAGCTTCACAGCTGCACAGAGCATCCAGATCCAGCAAAAGCCCAGAAAGTCTGAAAGGGGCAGACAAGGGGTGGTGGGTGCCCACACTATGCAAGGGTGCCACGGCAAGTGGACCGAGTGCTGATGACCACTCAGTGCCGTACAAACAGCCATGGGACCAGAGATTACAGGGTAAAATGCTTCATTCCAGCTGCTGAGGAAGGAGTTAAGTGAGGAGATAAATTTGGGGGTAAAGGCTAGATGCATAATGGATTTAGGATGGGATCTGTGAAGTGAATATAGTGCTTGGCACCTTCCTAACTGAGTAAGATCCACAGAGCTTTATGTATTCCTTCCTGAGCCTAAAACTGAGTACCTCAGGCCATCAGAAAGATGAGACAAAATGCATTACTGATTACCACATAAATCCTGGATGCTTGAAAAGGCACTTAGATAATTTTTATAGATTTCACCTGTACTCATCCAGTTCTGAAGCCTTCAGGCACAGGTCACCAGCCCTCACTCACTTTTCCTACATTACTGTTTCTTGGATTACTTATTGTACCTGGTTTTGCAGATCTCTCCGGTGAGCACTCTAACCACCATGTCTCACAATAATGAGGAAATACAGCAGCAAGCATTTTATTTTGAAACCATGGGTTTCAGGAACTCTGGAACTGCAACTGAAAGCAATGGCTTTTTACTCTATACGAAGGAAACTACTTCTGAATCACAAAGAATGAGGAGATTCATGTTTGCTGCACTTAGCTTCCTGGCCAGTATGATAGCTGATGTAGTTGTTCTTCTCCTGAGGGTCCCAAACATCTTCCTGATGTTCAGATCAAAGCTTAGCTTTGTTCATGGGTATAGTCATACACTCACAGCTGCCTGATGCCAGGATGGAAGTCCCATCAGGTTCCCATGGAGTGATCCAATGCAAAGTCTTTCTGAGCCACACATAAATTCCCTTTAAAGCCCAGCTATTGTTCCAATACATAATTAATGTTTTGCCACCCCTTTTTGTGTCTATCCGGTGACTCCTAAGAATAATGCTGCTGGAAAAGAAAGCAGAAACTCCACGTTTTCTCCAGGTCCCTGGGAATTTCTCCTTTAGTTTAGTTCTTTCTCTATGGTGAGAAGTCCTTCTCTGCTCATATATACATATGACAAACACATGGAGGGCTAGGGAAAAGGGCTTAGCTTTCCTTCCTCTTAAACCACTTTTTCAGTGATCTTTTCATGGAACATGAAAAGGTTTATTTTTTCTCCTCTTTAAAACTCAAATCCAGTAGGACACCATGCAAGACGCATCTTTGCTAAAAAGTCAGTGGGAAGAGTTCCTCTTTGGAGAGGAAAGCTTTGCACATAGTGCTTTCCCTCCATCACTCCTCCACCCCTTCCAATCTACACCAGTTATTCAGTCCCAGAAAACAGCAAGACTTCTACTTAGTTGTTCTTGCTCCGCACTTGATCCAGTTCCTGGCAGCTATTTCCTGATGAATGCATTGCAAAGGGCCACCTGGCCCAGCTGTGGCCAGTTGACAACTAATAACCAAACAAAAGAGTTACAGCAGCTTGATGAGAATTGTTCATGACTGCTATGCTCCACAACAGATCCAGCTACAAGTGTTAGGGCTGTGTGTGTTTGCACCCCTGGGCCAGTCTATTCTAGGTGTACTGGATACCCCTCCATGCGAAAGCAAAACGTAGCCTGCACTCTGATGCCAAAGAGATGGAAAAAAAAGCTTTGGCAGTATCAGTTGCTGCATACCTCTTGCCAACTTCTGACTCCAGTTCATATTGAAGTTCTAGCATATCTGGTATGGCAGCACTCAGTGTCAGCGTGACTTTGTTCAGGCTTCAATAATCCACTGTTAGCCTCCATTAGATTTTTGCACTGTCCATATGGGGCTATTAGAAAGTGAACGAGTGTTATTGATCACTCCTTGACTCTCCAGCTGCCAATCAACTTTAGTATGGGAACCAGGAAGTCTTAATTGAAGCTATATTGTCACTGATGCACTATCATGATAGCAATTGGCACCTGCTGCTCTTTAACCTTCAGCAGCCCCACCTCTGAGAGACGATCACAGACGGTAGCAAAGGTGCCATTCTGTACTTCCTCCACAAAAAAACCCTGTCAGAATAAGAAATATAATAGTAGCCTCCATGGTATGGTGCCCAAAGTACAGCAATAGCCTCAGTACCAGGTTAAGCCCAAATACCAGGTTAAACCTAAGGTCAGTGTTCCAGTAACAGATCCCCCCAGATCACTACAGAGCACAGCAAATTGCTAAAGCCAACACCAATCTTGAACATACACAGCAAACAAAACCAAAAAGAGCATGGCACAGATCAGACAAACTCATATCAAGAACAGATGAATCAATATCACCACCTGCAGCAATCAACAAATGTAAATCCCTTCTAATACACTCTGGTCAATCTGTTAGTACCTCAAACACTTCAAAGCCCCATGTTGGGTGTCAGAAAGGACTATGATGGTATAATCCCAGCTGACAATTAAGCACCACACAGCTGCTCACTCACACCCCTCTCACATGTAAAAAGAAGAGTAAAAGTGAGAAAACTTATGGGTTGAGATAAGAACAGTTAATAACAATAATGATAATAATAATAATGAAAAGGAGAATTACAGAGAAAAATAAAGCCCAAGAAAGACTAAGTGATGCAAGTGAAAACAGTTGCTCACCACCAACCAACTAATGTCCAGCCAGTTGCCAGAAAGCAGCCCTGCAGCCAACCTTTTTCTTAGTGTATTGTTGAGCATGCTGTCATGCATGTTGGCCTAGGCTGTCCTGGCTGTGTCCCCTCCCAGCTCCTTGTGCACCACCAGCCTGGTGGGGTGAGAGGCAGAAAATGGCTTGACTGTATGTGAACACTGCCCAGCAATAACTGATAATACATATATGTCTTAGTAACAGTGTGTCTAGCACAAATCCAAAAAGAAAAGGAAAGGAAAGAAAAAGGAAAGGGAAAGGAAGGGAAGGGGAAATGGGAGGAAAGGGAAGACCTTGTTACCTGTAGCAGTGATTCTTGCTAATAGCACACAGCAGAGAGAAAACATGTTCCTTGTTACAATGATGTTGAAACATCTAATAGTGGCAGCAGTGCTCCTTTCTTAAGTAATGATCACATTTTGAAGTTGTGGCAGTTCTGCCTTTTTGTCAGTGATTGGGGGGGAGGGTTCCACCTTTGCAGACCTAACATTACTTTTCATAGTCACAGCTGCTGACCCTCCACAGCAGCTAAGCATTAGTATCTGGCATGGAAGTGCTGGGAACAAGAAGATGCACCCATTTAGTCTGTTTATTTTGAAAGCTTCCTCATTATTGTTGGTTTTGTGGGTTCAAGTACTGTAGGCCTGTCAGGAGACAAAGGGCCTTTCCTGAGGGTTGCTGAACCAGTCTCCAACATCTGCCCTGTACAGAGAGAAGGGAAGCTATGCTAAGGAAGAGAAAAAGCCACCACAATTGTTAGCTATTTGCTAGTACATTTAGGCAGTGAGATCAGAGCGGTCAAGCCAAAGAAAAGTTTGCTGATCAAGAGGACTAAAAAGCTTCTGGCACATAGGTTTTCATCTTACATTAAATCAAAGGAGTCTCTCATGAGCAAAGTCCTTTCATATTTTACAAACTATAAAACACTGCAGTGAGTGTTTACTTGTAAATGACAAAAGGAATGACATGCAGATTTTGCAGTGCATTGGAAAACACTGGTCAGAAGTTAGCTGATATTTTAAAGCAGTTATTGTAAACTCAATTGTATAACATGCTGCTCTTTAACAACAAACATCTGCTTATTCCTCTTAGACATTCATTTTCCCACTTTTCTTCAAACAAAATGTTTTGAATACTGAGTAATGAAAGCCCCCCCATGCCGTGTTCAATCTGCATGCACATAAAGTCAGCGAGTGAGCATTTTCCAGGAACATCACATGAAAGTTCATGTGGTTTTACTACCAACAATCTACTCCAGAGCTGAGAGATATGTCTGCCACACAGTGTAGGTAAACAGAGCTTCATTTTCATGTCTGTGCTTCAAAAGACTACTCTTTAAACCAGTCCAAGTTGTCTGTAACCTTTGGAATACTGTCTATGATGGAAAAATTATGAGAAACATTTGCTTCCAGACCTGACTGTCTAAGGCTAAAAATTGATCACACGCATTGACTGCAGGCGAAAGTGGCAGACACAACATGCACAGAAAGGACACTGTTACTGGGTTGCATATCTGAAGACCAAAGATTTAAATGCTGATGTTAGCAAATGCTATAGTCACTTACTGTAACAGTGATAGTACATTCAAAACTCTAACTAATCTGAGAAGCCCCACCGATACCAGGTAAACACACAAAATCCAAGAGGAGTTTTCCTTCCCTTAGTTAGGTTGAGAACCTGGAGCTATCTATCCGGTGGGTGTAATTCTGGTGTCTTTAAATTAAAAACAAACAAACAAACTGTAAGGAAATCACTCCTTGCAAATATTACTTGACCTCTTCACTGGCCGTTCATGATTTTGGTGGGATGTATTCAGGCTGCATTAAGATTAAGATATTGTGCTGTTCAGAAGAGAAACCTGCAGCAGCTCTTCAGCAGCTGTGGGAGCTGGGGACATAAGAAAAGCAATATGTTTAGTCCTGGAGGGAGGAGGAGGTGCCTTGTGTTACTCAACAGTGATGTGAATGGATGAGGAGATGCTGTTGCCAGAGAAGGCCCTTCCAGCCACCAGCCACAGGAATGGCTACAGGCAGGGCTCTCCATGCCAGGTCAGCTGGGCACCACAATGAAAATGGGAGAATAGCGGCATCCCTGCTGACCTATCCCTGAGGGAAGGACAAAGAAGAAGTGTGACTGCCACCCCTAGATAGTAGGTCTCATCTTGTTTGATGTTAGGCAGTGAGTTAAATCTACACTGGATGCCATATATTCCTTCTCTCCATAGTGGAGCTCATTGCTGGAATGATTGCTCTGTTTCTTTCTTTGCTTGTTTGTTTAGGATGGGGAGAATCATGCTGTGGAAGGACCTGTTTCTCCCCTTTAGAGATAGAATCAAGATTGTTCTCTCAGCTACAATCATTTACACTGAGCAGATGTGATACTTCTGAAGCAAATGGTCAGGAAGGGCAAGCTCAGAGCACTTGGACGACTTGGCTGGGAAACTAACCATATCTTTCCAGCAGGTGTGAATCATGTGGCTGGGGAGGGCTCCAATATTCCTGGGGAAAAAAAAAAACAACCAAACATAGTTTGGGTTTTACTTAAGAACAAGTAGCAAAAGAGTCATTAAGCAATGCTTTTTCTCTGGTCTGCATCGTCAGTTGTGTGTATCTTGTCATTCACCCCAGCAGTACCATTTTCTAATGGAGTGTGGTGGGTTGGCCATGGCTGGAAGCATGTGCCCACCAACGCTGATCCATCACTCAACTGCACAGGGGAGAGAAAACATAAAAAAAAGCTCATGGTAAAAGATAAAGACAGTGAGAGATCCCTCAGCAGTTACCATCATGGGCAAAACAGACTTGCTTTGGGGAAATTAGTTGAATTTATTACCAATGAAATCAGAACAGGGTCATGAGAAATAAAACCAAACCTTAAAACACTTTCCCCACCTCTCCCTTCTTTCCAGGCTCATTTTTACTCCTGATTTCTTTACCTCCTCTCCCCGAGCAGCTCAGGGAACTTTAAGGCAAGGGTGTTGCCACCTCTTCTGAAACAGGGGACAAGTGTCCTTCTGACTGGCAAGACATGACCAAAAATGTCTGAAGATAATACAAGCCATAAAACTAAACCTGAGGAACCCGGGTTAGATACCTGCAGTGGTGCAACCGCTGTATGCTAGCACGTTTATTCTTACAACAGCCCTCCGAAGTTGGAAAAAATTCTTATAGTTTCCATTTATGCAGACAAAGCAAGGCAAAGGGATTTCCTGAAATACTGACTCTTGACACAGTATGTGAAGAGCCTAGCTCCCCTTGGCACCTTATCTGTAGTCAGTGGACAGCAGAGCATCTGAACTAGTGTTGTCTTGCAGTTTGGAAGTACCAGTCTTTCTTCATCAGCAATGTTGGAGGTGGACAAGGAACCACTTGAAGTAGCACTAGAAATGTAGTGGGTTTGGCTTCTCCTCATGCTGGGTTCTGTAGCAAATCACTCAGTCAAAGCATTCACCAGCATTAGGCAGCTCCTTAACTACTTAGATATTCTTGCTTTCTAGAGAGAGCCTTACCCAGAGCAACATGAACGTAGAGTAACAGAGTTCACTAAAGCTGCAATTTTTCAGGAGGCAAACTCAGGACATAGCCAGGGTTGTTTCTCACGTAATTTAATTTCTCTAACATTGCATCACAGAGAAATCTCCTGTAGCATTGGGCAAAGGAGACGCAACTCTCATCTGTACCGGTTTTCCAGATCTATTTTCTAAGAGCAATGTTAGGTGTTATGCTTCTGTCATTGTTTTTGATGACACTGAACCTTGGGAATTTCCTATTCCCAGTAGAAAAACTCCAACTCTTGTCTTCTTAGTTGCAAATATTTTTTTTAGTACTAAGTGATAACCAAACATACATAAACCTGAGCCCTGACTGCATATTCTTAACCTAACAACAGTTCCTACTGATGTTGGTGAAAGCCTGTGTCTATCAGCAAGATTGGACACTGCTAAGATGATGTGATTAGCCTAAAATCTAACTGATGCTTCCATTCACATTAGCACACTTGTGCCTATATCTCGTACAGTCTTGACAGACAGGTATCTGAGCCCATCCACAGGTATCATTGTAGGTTTAAAATTAAAGTAGCTGTTTTAGCTGTAGTATCTCAGGTGAGACTGAGACTGTGTTGAGTGGTGTACAAACACACAGTCAAAGAATTGACAACTGAAGCCCATAGCAGCATGTCATGAAACTGGGAAAAATATGAAACGGCTTTCTTCTAGCTCATGCAACTCACAGAACCCACTCTATGGGGAAAACTTTACACATTGGTATCATCTTGACACAGCCGACCTGCAGACGTGGCATCTGCCTAAACTGAAGGTAAGTGGCCTACACTCAGCAATTTAAACAGAGCGAGAAGATCCCTTCTCAGATGAAGTTACACACCGACAGAGTGTGTTTCTACACACTTTAGCCCAACTGACTAAGGTCTGTTTCTACAGACATGCTTCATGTCCTTCTCCATGAGGACACAGCTCATCCATCCTGTATTTCTGCTGCATTCTGATGTCTTGTGACATCTATGCTGTACCTGTGCACAGTGCTGACTGTTCACCCTCCTTCCACAGCAGGCAGGGTTCAGCTACAATGTTACCATAAGACTACTGTCATGAGCAAAAGTTATTTGTTGATGCTTGTTATCACAAAAGTAGCATAACTAAGCATAGCTTAAAAGTTTGAAGAACAGCTTGTTTGTGAACAGAGGGAACTGTAAATACGTAGCCAAAGAACAGGATAAAATGTGTGTCCACAAAAGTTAGTTCTAAGGACGTTTCTTGCTCTTGCTTGACTTTGTAGGCGACCACCAGATTGAAGAGTGCATATTGTAACATTTAGAAAACACACTGGGGATGGAGAAGGTTTTCCATTTGTTTGTTCTGTCAAAATTACACTGTGGTTTCTGAATCATAAACCATGGAGTGGAGCTGGAGCTCTATTAGCTGTACCACACAACCTCCCTCCTGCACATACATTTCCCTTAATCCATTTGTTCCCCATGGTGGAGTTAATACTCCACCTGTGTATTCTCCTGTTGGTAAACAACAGAGCAGGTGAAGTCAGGAGGAAATTTCAATGAGATCAAAGGATCTGTTCAAAAGAAGGGCTTAAGCCATCTGGAACCCTTCAGAGCTGCCAGCCACACCAACAAGACCCGCTGGCATCCTAAGTGGAATTTCTTACTTCCTTCTCTTTTGGAGCTGGAAGAAGTTCAAATGAACACTGGGTTAACAGCTGGCACTTTCTTTATGAGAAGGCTCATTGTTCATAGAGCTGAGGTCAGGCGCAGATTTCAAGGATGTCCAGATTCAGACCCTGAAAGGTTGCTGCTTTTGTTTAGGGAGCTCTTCAACACAGAGGGAAAAAAATAAATGTGAATTACTCCCTGGTTTTCCATTGCTCCTTAATATACTTTGACTTGTCCTATATGTTCCTTTGACTGAAGCAGAACAAATCTAGGAAGGCCACAGGATAATTTATCTGGCTTTTTGTTTGGAAAGTCTCTTTATGTAAAAGAAGCAAAATAAACAAAATATGCCCCAAGTCTTTGATTTCAAAGAAACTGGTCTGGCTCCATGGTAAGTGAAGATGCTATGGACTGCCCTGCTATGATTGGAATAATGTGTGCAATTCCATGACAGAATGAAAAGGGTTAGAAATCTAAAGTAAACAAATATGCATCTTTAGTCCTAAAGTCAAAACTGCAATTACAGGGAGCCACATACTTTAAACAAACATCCAACAATGTTTACATGTCAGGAAGGGAACACTGTGCTCCTCCTCTGCCTAGACTTTCAAAACAGGGCTGGCCACACATTCAAAAATGGCTCCAGCTCTATCCTTGAGGTGAACTGAATGTCTCAAACTTTGTCTTGAGTTCTGCATTTGGAAAGAAGCACTCCTGGAAAACAGGGACACTTCATTACAAAACCTACTGGGAATGTGTTCCATGGGGGCTAGTTTTGTTTTTGGGAAGGCCCAGGACAGTTCACAGAAGTCTTGGGTAGAAAGGGAATTGGCTGTTACTGATGGACTGCCAAAGGATGGCAAAGGGATTTTCAAGTATGTTGGTCTTTTTACTTAGCTGCTGAGACTCCCCAAATCTAAGATAGATCTTAGGTATTTCTATGTTCATTTTCAACTGTATCACAATGGGTCTGAGTTCACCCTAAAATTTGCCCATGTTTTATGCTGCCTGCAAGCAAAACACACACAACACTCCCCCCCCCCCATGCATCTCTCAGAGATAACCCAAGCTGATGTATCTCTAGACTAACACAAAGAGAGGTATAGCTGCGTCTGTGTGTACTTAGCCAGTGCCTACAAGGCCTACCAAAGTGCCTGGTGATTGCAGTACATGGCTAATGCTGAATCCAACACTGTGCTTCAGAAGGCAATGCAGAACATGCAGGCATCATGATGGTGTAGGCAATGCAAAGCAGGGTCCTGGCATACAAGCCTCCAGCCTGCTCCTGCAGAGACTGTAGATATAATCTTTGGCCTCCACATATAAAGGCTGATATTTGATTGGATATTAGAAAATAATTCATTATATCAGTGTTTCTGAAGTGGAGACCACATTTTGGAAGAGCTCATAAAGCAAAGTAAACAAATTCTTTCATGTCTCCAGGAGAGACTTAATTACGCACATTTCTATCATAACTGAAGCCCACAATAACCTGTGTGTGCTGATCAGTGTTGCATAGCCTAGGAAGTAGTAATTTCAGTTTTAGAAACCCAGGAAGACTGTATCAACCACACATTCCTAGAAAACAGATACCTTCCTCTTCAGAACACATGTTATAAATCCAGAGAGATTGTCACCAGAGCACACAGACGTGTCCTTCAGCAGCAGACTGCATTTGAGAAACCAAATTTGCTATTTTAAAATGCCTCCTGTTCTGTAGGATTCTCTTCAGGTTTTTACATAGAAAAGCTGTCTGCACCAGTGGCATTTGGCTGAAAGTTCAGAAACTGTCTTGCAGAAACCAAAGACCTTGCTAGAAAAGCAAGTCCTTCACAAGGTGTCTAGTTCCCACTGCTAAAAACATAGATATGTACATGTAATTGTAAAAATAATGGGCTACATCCTCCGATGTTCTGTGAAATAGTAACAATTCAGAATTAAAGGGGGAGTTAATAAACAAGGGGGTTAATAAACAAGGATCTCCTTAAGCAGTGGAGTGCAGGAGCAATCAGCCATAGCTGGGTGGAAACTGCAACATGCTTTTGAGCAAGGTCAAGGCTAGATGCTCTTGGTGGAACCCAAACACTGGTATCAACTGTGCATCAATTCTTCAAGCACTTTCTTGCTCACTGAGATGTAACAGTTCTCTCTTTTCCAGGCCCTTAATATTTTTAATCTCAGTGTTAAGTTATAAATTTTTTGTCCTCTCCTTTTGTCCTGTGTGTAAAACTGGAAACCTATTCACACTTTCTGTTAAGTTTGCAGGGAGCAGACTTACAACTCCTGCCTAGACACTGTATCCACAGAGGATCCAACCTACCACTAGTACTAAGATTTCCTCTCTTTCAACAACTTCAGAGGATTTCTGCTAATTAGAGATCCTGAAATCAATCTCTTTGTATCTAGCATGCTTTGCTTTGTCCAAGTCAATCCAGAGACCTACAAAAGTATGTGAACCTTTGCCGGCTATTGAAAAACTTCATGTCTGGTTTTCCTGAGGTGTGGATGGTTAGAAAATGTTTCATATTGTGTCTAATTACTACTATTTCCATAGCAAAAGAACTCAAGTTTCGGTGAGGTCAGAGGTTCAAATGATGGTTGACTCCTACAGGACCTATCTGCAATATTCAAGAAAGAGAAAATAAGGGTTTCAAGGCTGTTGTGCTGCAAACATGAGTTTTTCTGTAATTTCTGAGAATCATAGGCAACATCTGAGATCAAGAATCACATCCAACATGGGAATGATTTATATTTAGCCCTCCTTTTGACACAGAGGCCATTCACAGAATTAGGAGGTAGTGGTAGTTTAGAAGCCAGTGATCATGATTTCATTACCTTTGTTCTGTGTAACTAGAACAGAGTCCAAACCAGTAAACTATATACATCCTTGGGGCTTGAAAAGGGCCAGCTTTCTACCAAGCTGAAACCAATTGACTGAAGTCAGCTGGGACATGACTCTAAAAAGAAAAATGTTAATTAGGAGATATTTAAGAATGTTTCACTAGATGCTAAAAAAGCCACAATACCACAACTGGGGAAGGAGGCTGCGCTGGTTGCAAAATAAGTTGAAAACTTCTGGGGCTTTTGTGCAAGAGGAAATGAATGAAAGGATGATTTGATAACAATGAATACAAGAACTATGAACTGTAATAAGATAATAAGAGAAACAAAGACACACTGGTAGGATTTTATGGCTGATGTGTCTAAGGGAAAAAAGGACTTCCCCTAATAGACCAAAACAGAGGAAGCCTAACCATGGTGCTGGTTTATTACTGAAGAGAAGTGGTGGTGCTGCTGCTGTAGAGGTCAGGGACTTGCTCTGTATTTGGGAAAAGGACCTGTAGAGAGCAACTGTTTCTCAGCTCCTTCACAAACACGTTTGACCTTGTAGACTTAAATCCTCCTATATCTAGATTTTCTGTATTTTAAATACTTCCTGTATACCCTTGCATTAAGGTAAATACATCCTGCATTTTTGTTGTCTCTGTTTTCCCTTTCTACACTTAAACAATCATGCTCTGTTCTTTTCCACTTTCTACCTTGGTCTCATGTCATGGACCACTGACAGGAAAGTGAAGCAGAAGGCTAACTCTTTGCCTTACACATCCAGCCTTCATCTAACTTTTTTGCCTTCAGAAGAGTTGGCTGAGTTTAGACAGCACCTTTTCAAAACAAAGCTAAGCCCTCAGCAAGTGTCTGCTAATGCCATTCCTTGCCCAGCTTCAAGTGATGCCAGGAGAGCCACTAGAACCCCCAAGATTCATTTGTCCTTTCCCTGACTGTGTGGAATGTATATCCCCCTTTGGAGAATTTACTGTCATTAACGCTCATGCAGACAGGCTATCAGAAAACAGACCCTGCTGTGATTGTTTGGACCTCGAGGCTGTCATTTTATATTACTGACGACTGATCAAGGTGTCCCACCTGTGCTAAAGGAACATGGCAGGGCAGAAGTGAATTAGAAACTGGATAAATTCAGTGCAAATGAAGGCAGAAGGATAACTCTCTAATGACTCTCCAGTACTTCAAGGTCCTGTACTCAGCCCCAGTCTAGTTAAAGCTTCTCCAGCAATGACTGAATGAAAAAAAACGGGAGACGGATTCTCGGGAACCACACGGACACCACAGGCATTATGTGAGCCCTGGGGCCAGTAGCTAGATCTTGTCTCCTCTGCCAGCTGGTGTTGTGGGGACCATTCCTTCCCACAAAATCCTGTAGGAATCTGGGTTTCCAAATCCCAGAGTTCCCCATTTCTGTGCCAAACACAATTCAAAGGGCAGATGAGAGGAAAAAAGCTTGGCTTTCTGATGGGACAGGGCCTCCCCTGAACACAGCTACACAGCTGGACCTCATGCAGAGCCCAGCCACAGGGCTTCTCGTGCTCCCTCAGCAGACAGCACAGGTTTGAACCCATTTTCTTGCACCTTGTAAGACCATGCCCTACATCTGGGGCACAGGCTGCTCTGAGGTAGGCTTCTCTCTGCCTCTCCTGTTGGAAGAGTTTCTATTTACTTAAATTAATTATGTGTCTGTTTGGGCAGGATGAAAAACACTGGAGATTCAGAGGTGAGCTACAAGAATAACTACAGGCTCTTAGATTAAGGAAGAAAAAGCAGAAACTGTATGTGCATACTTATGTAGGTGCATCTACTATCGGAAGGTGCCTCTCCTCTGAGACAATGTTAGGGATTTCCATTTAAATAAATTCAGAAAATTAAGCCTATTAGCATGACTACCATTATCTGAAGGGATTGTCCATCCCTGGAAATCAGAAGATTTGGGCTGGTTTTATTTCCACCTGTGGGCTGCGTAGCTCAGGAATCAAACAAGATTATCACACTGGTCTCTGCTAGTCCCATCACGTATGGTGAAGGATAATAAACAATTCACGTAGTGCTGCCTCTCACTGAAGTCACTCTCCACATTTTTTGATTTGTAGATTTGCAAGCCCTTACATAACTTATATTCAGAAATATTTCCAGCTATTCTCAGCTTCCCCAGGCAACCTCTCTTCCCTTCTCTCTCTGGCTTCCCCACTCGTTCTTGCATGGAAAATGCCCTGCATCTGTGTTTTTGTTAAAACTTTGACATTCAGAAAGAGCAGTTAAAAAAAAAAAAAAGGTATATATATGTATATATATATATGTATATATCTATATATATCTCCTTGAGTTTG